>WYDF02042940.1:0-25709 GCA_009867245.2 Adranes taylori | reverse complement strand
ATCGAACCCTCAGAAAGTTCCTTCTTAGACTTCCTTAAGATTCCTAGAGTTTGTGGTTGATTAATAACTTTTCGATTCTGTTTCTAATCTCACTTGAGTATTGAGATTTTTCTTAACTTCATGTGTTAACCAATTGAATAAAAATATTGCTTTCTCAAAATGTCATTTTATATTTTGGTAAGCATGGAGGTGTCCAATTTAAACTCCACACCAGGTATCACCAGGACCTTGCTACCTCACAGCACGTTTGCAATTAGTTCACGACCTTGACTGTGACTGTTTCTCTTACTCTTCTAATTAATACTATATTTAATAACTAATTGTCTTTATCTAACTTGATATTATGTAAATAAGCGCACTGAAATATTAAATATTAAAAGCAGTATCAAAATATTGTCGCAACGCCGCTGAACTGAGTACTAAAGCACAAATAGTCTTTATTCCACACCGTGTGAGGGAAAAACACTCTTTCCCTGTGTAGATTACTCGACTATATTTTTATTAGAAAACTTAAAACGTAGATTAAAATGATTTGAATGAGAAAACTTATCACAAATTTCTTTTGTTTAAATTAAATATTGATAGTAAAGTTATACAAAACTTTTAATCCACAGTGTATATGGTATATAATTCAGGCTTATATTAATGACCAACGCAATTTTAATAATTCCCAAAAGGGGAGCTAGCGAGATTGTCACTATTGTATATTAGATACAAAACAGCAACTAATTTCACTACGCATCGATCACGTACAAATTTGATATGAATATTAAATTACCAGGTGTAACAAAAAAGATTACTAATTTCACAAAACGTATGTATCATACGTGGTTAACTAATAACTCGAATTATGCAAAATATAGAAAATAATTCGAAACATTAGACTAATATCTACATAATATCATCAAATTTAAAGTAACAAATTTCTACAGGTGTAAATAATTGCTGCGTAATTGGTGTTCCAAGATATAGCCCGTTTGTTAAAGATTTTCTTTTATCGACGTATCAGCAAAATCGCATGCGGCATTTCTGAATATAGAATTAGTTAAGTGAGCAGTTTTTAGTACAGTTGTGCTGTACTTCTAGTGTAAACGCAGTGCAAGTTACTAAGAAATAAGTTTTGCCTGTTGTTTCGTTTGTTCAATATGCTCAGTACTGGGCGCCTCCACCAAATTGTCGCGACCCATTTTTAAGAGTAGCGTCAGATTTGCAACAGATATTAAGACATAACGGAGATTAAATTATAGAAAATATTCAAATTTCCTAGAATATAATTAATATTTAAAAATAATGATTAAACATAATTGACCAATTTAGTGATTATTAAATACAGTCATTTAAATCAAATTAATTCTTTTGATCAGCGTTTGCACAAAAATACTCGTAGTTAATTGGATAAGTAGAAGATATCAAACTGGGTGTATCAAACTGGGACGCCATGTCGCAATGACTATATAATTTTAATACAAACTTTTTTAAATCCCTAAGCCTACTTTTAAATAATCACTAAGTTTCCAAGATGTCTGTTTATAGCCTAACCAAGAATGCCGTCCTACACAGTGCCTTCAGGTTAGCGCTATGCAGCTGCAAAATAAGTGTTTCTTCAATGTAATAGAAATTTGCTGTAATTCAAATTTTATTAGAATATCATTTATAACTTAATTTATAATCTACTTGCACCCAGATTATATTTAATTTAACCCTTCAGATTTGCAGTATGTGGCAATATCAAAGCTCGTTTTTCAATTTTATGGTCCTTCTTGCTAAACCTTTTTGTGTAATATCTCTTTATGAGTAGTGCTTTTACTTTTACAAACGCTGTCAAATATTCTATTTTAGATTGATGTTGTGCAAAAGAGAATTTAAATTTTACTTGACGTCGTTTTTATGGTTCGCTATACGGCCTCATATTTTGCGGTGGGAGGTCCTATGTAGGACATCTGGCAGTGGCGATGCAACACTTTGTATGTTCCTCTAAGGTATCAAGTGGGTTTGCTTAGTTTTGATAATATTTCGCTAATTTTTGCCTATTGAAACTTTCTTTAGAATCTTTTTGCAATTCAATGTCTGTAGACGAAAGACTAAATTTGGTTCTTTTTTTTTTCTTTATTTAGTGAAGTTCTGAAGTCGGTCATTTTTAGCAAATATATTGTGTTCGAGTAAGCTTTGTGTTTTTAGTCATACTTGGAACCGTTGAAGCCGGATCTTTGACAGAGGGTTTCATTTTAAAAAGAATAAAAAGATTTATCAAAATATAAAAGGCAACGGGTGTTACTGAAACGTTTTATAATTTCTTTTATTATTCAAAATTGGCTCAGTATATTCAGTTCCTCAAAATTGCAAAATAGTGATCTATTTGTATACTTTTTGATGATAATGAAATTCACTGGTGTTCCAAATACTTAATTTTTTTTTGTTTACTAATTATCTATTAGTTAACATGTTTCGGGATAATAATCGTCCTTCGTCAGAACTAAAGAAAATACATCCTTACAAAAGATAATAATATACTTAAAATAACTTAAAATTTTACCTGAATAGTTTATTTAAAATGTATAGTTTTTGCCTATACAAAGATCTCTGTAAAGTTATTGCGGAATAAATATTTGATAAATACAATACTAGTAAACACAGATAAAACTACATTTTATGATGTTGCTTCGTATAGCAGGACATGGTTATAATTATACATTGTATCGACGCAAAACTGATATTGTATGTTGACTTCAATTAAAATGTAATTCGATATCTACATTTTAATTTTTAACTCGTATATGAAATTTAACAAGCGTCACGTTCTCACGAACACCAGTCTTATTATCTTTTACATAACAACCTATGTGTACAGTATATGAAGGGTTTGGGAACATATTTCATTTGGAGATTTTGATTGACACACACGATTCGTGGGTCCCAGTGGCTAAAAATATGGTGTATGAAAAGTTCTGTATGTACATACTTTATGAAAATGTATAAAATATTGTGATCTTCGTTTATTTCGACGATGATTGCCATTTTCTTCTTACCAAGTCCTGCCATCTTTGGAGCATCATTATATCGATCACTGTAGCTTCCTCTTGATACTCAACGTGTGCTATGGCGACTTCTAAGGCTTTTAATCTTTCTACATAGGATACTTTTCGAAGACTAGCAGCAGGTTCTCCATCGTCAATATCGTTACCATATTTTTTTATGAGAGCAATAATTTCATCGTCTGATTCAGTTGCATTTTCTCCTAACAATTTATTCCATATTTTAGCAATTGTTGAAGCATTTACGTCAAACCAGGCTCTCGCAACCCAATAAGCTACATCCTCTATGTTAGTGGCTTCCAATTTAGTCATCACATCAACTTAAAGTTAAACCCTATCTGATCACAGTTAAAAATTTTATCGGCTGTTAAGCTTTCATTTTTAACAAAGAAAAGAAATTTTTTACCAAATTCATACATATCTTCAATATTTGAGGAGAGTTTCTTCCCACAAACATTTAACTGGTGGTTTCCTTACGTCCGGTGCCATAGCCGTCAGCAACCTTCTCCATTGTCTCTTCTTTGTTCAGTCTGTTGTTTGCCTCAAGTTTTTGTTGCATCAATTCAACAACCTTCTTTCTTTTTGTTGCCATAGTAGCATAATAATCAATACAGAATGTAAAGTACACTAATAAATAAAATAACACAGCAATAACAACAACTCAACACACGACATTAACAGCTACTGAACTCAGTAAAAAATAATAACAACTCCACGAAACAGAATCACGCAGTTAGTAGGCCAATAGTAGGCCAGTACGGCTGTTGCAGCCTCAGAGAATCTAAACTCTATTGATACAGGATGGCAGACAGATGCCATTTTCAGTACTCCAAAAATTATAACTGCTTTCACTTACTTGTACTTCATTTTTCCATTTCTTCGATTTTTCCATACCTTCCATACAATAATTCCAAAGCCAGCGCATAATTAATGCATTCAAATAAACTTTGTTAGGTCATTATTTAAGTGTACTATTGAAACAATTTTTTGCAAAGTGAAAATATTACTGCTTTCATCTTTTGCTATTTTCATGTATTTAATATTTAGCTATTAAACCATTTTCGACATCACCCAGTCAACTTTCTATGTACGTCAATCAATACTAAAATCTAGTGCATCTAAGTGTAGTCCAAAAGCCCGTCATTCGTAAATGTACAAAATATCACTGAAAGGGTTCTTCCAAAAGCACTTGAGAACGAAGCGGCTATGTTTTACCATAAAAGAACACATAGAAACAGAATTTCAGAAGAAGCAGATAAATTAATGTCACTACTAAATAATAAAGTTTTAAAAATTAGAAATAAAAGTTGACATTATATCCAATAGTAGGTGCATTGTGTCCAGTAAGTGTTACTTTTGTGGATACGACTGGCGTGTCTAGCACCTCACGAAAGGATTTTTTAATAAACTGTAACAGAGTGCTGTTACAATAAATATAATATTTCTTACCTTCCGTGACTAATAAAAATAAATAGATCTACTCATCCTTAGTTAGCTAACTTATACCAAATAGACTGCATAAAACAATATATGTCTGCCTGTCTCTATGCGTAAGACTTAAAATGCGTCATCTTGCACAGATAAATAAGCGAACATTATGTATATATTTTGCCGTACCATATTTTAAATGAAAGATTATATTATTTACAACGCATTTATAAATAATAAGAAAATTATACTGAATATGATTAATAGGTGTAGTTTAGATGAATTTAAAGTAATTAAATAATTATTTCTTCCGAATTAGGAAAGTAAATATTAAAACATATTGTCTACTAAGTAAATACGACGCGCGTATAAAAGAAAGGAACATGTGATCGATTGAACAAGAAATAGAGAGCGTATGATTATTTACGTGGCTCTTTATAAATCGTGGCTCTTTATAAAGTTCGACTAGCGCTGATCTATGTTCACAAGGGTTGGTCACGTTTAAGTTACATTGATATCTATGTTCATTGATATCTAAGGGTCTTAAAGTAACTATTAGTATTTCCTATACCGTATAATACACCAACGTGTGCCAAACGCTAGCCTTTGTTTACCGCGGTTAGTTGTGGCCACTTCGGTGGGAGTTATCCAGCCCCCCCCCCCCCTCCCCGTACTTATGTATGATTTATATCCCGCTGTTAGTAGTGAACTCTAAGTGTTCCTACCCTACCCGCGATCCATATCATATATTGAGAGATATCCGTTAATCAGTGATAGTTTATATAAAGGCTCATCCTACCTTAGCTTGAGTGTGATTGATTGTATATGCTTCCCGTAGTTGCATGCTTCACACATTTTTACCGTTTCGCTATTTTATCACCGCATTTTTAATAGTAACATACGAGCACCGCTAAATTCATTTGTACCGCTTTTTGATTAGTATTAGTACGTTTGTACCACCGTATGAAAACCATTTGGCTTAAGTGTTTTATTTACTGTATGTTATGATAATCGCCATAAAGGCTAAAATGATTTAAAGGTTATGTTTTGATTGATGATATTTTCATCTCTATATTAATATTTCCTATTCTTTGTTTATATTAGAAGAACAATTCATGGTTTTGTTAAACCTTTAATGATGTTTTTTCTTATTACTGGATAAGATTATTACAGCTTCCCTGTAATGACGAAAACACCTGGTTTACTTACTAACTGAGTTTTCTTGAGCCCTCAGTAAGCTACTTTGGACTATTCCCGCCAAAGTGAGACCCAGTGAAGGAACATCACAATCAGTTCCAACGTGCGGTCTCACTTTAAACGGACCTGGCGCCCGAGCAAACTATTACCCAAGAACGTTTGATTCTATAACAATTATTAAGATAGTTGTTTGCGTCATTAGGTTAACGCTATCATTTGCGTTACAAAACCATATGAACATTTTACTTAACTTAAAATGAAGTGCCATACATCTATTTTCATTTGCAATCTCATCTGTAACGTCATCATAATCACTTTCTTCACGACAAAATTCTTGCACTAATTGCACTAGAATTCCCAACAAAAGTTTGGATTCGATTAAGTGCGAAAAAGTAACGTTCTACAGATTCACTTTTGGCGGGAATAGGTAGTGTGTGACATTTTTCATAATTAAAAAAATTCAGAAAACATAATTTAGTCCACAATTTTTGAGAATTTTACTGAATAAAAAGAAGTCAGTAAAATATGTAAAGCTTAATAAAACAATCAAAAACAAAACAGAGGTCGAAAGCAAAAATAACAGGAAGAACTGATGAAGAGCGTAATAAACAGTAACAAGAAAACTGAAATTTCTCGTCGTCAATATAGGAAAAAATATAGAACATAACACTACTCGATGAGGATGGAAGCAAAATAAACAACAGAGAGAAAGTATTGGAAAAAATTGAACAATTCAGCGATTCAACATAAAAAAAAATAAAGCCCAGGGAGATCATGGAATTAAAGCTGACATAATTCTGGTAGGAGGGACAAACTGAAATCGACTTTTACACGACGAATGAATATATGCATCAGTCAAGTAAAAATTACAATAAAATGAAAAATGCTACTTTTTAAAGAAAGAGATAACCGAATACTGGGGAACTACAAACCTATAAGTCTCCTTGCCCATTTGTAAAACTGCTGACAAGGATATTAACAATACGGTTAACAAGAAAGCTGGACAGCTATCAACCTCATAAGCAAGCGGGCTTTAGGAAAAGTTATTCAACATCCGATTATCCGATATTAGAAAAACAAAATTATTACAAATTTCCATTATACTTTGTTTTCGTTGTTAATGGAAAACGTTTGACTCCATATCACAAGAAGCAGTCAAAACATATTTACAAAGTTGACAGGAAATATATCCAACTTATCGGAGAAACTATTAGAAACGTCACTGCAACATGTCATCTAAATAGCAGCAAGAAAACAAAACAGCTATATCTTAAAAGAGAAGTAAAGCAGGGAGATACACTTTTCCCTAAGCTCTTCACACTTATACTGGAAGACGTCTTGAAAGGGCTAGGCATCAGTAGAAGATGAATCAGTATTTTACGATATGCCGTCGACATAGTGATCAGTGGCGGCTCGTGAAAATTTTGAGTAGGTTTTCACTATACTATAATCATACTATAAATCGTTTAAAGTAGTGTATATTAGACGTTTATCTAATATTCGATTGCAGCTTTTGTTCTTTTACGCGATAGACGAATTTGTTTTCGTAAATAATTACGCTTTTCAGTTTTTGTTTGACTTTGAATTTTCAAATCTGTTTGATATGATCCAAGTTTTTTTATTTCCAGTTTGCATTTATACGATAAATTTTTATTCACAATATTTTGAACTGATTTAATTATCATTTAATTTAAAAATACTTTATTTAAAAGTATTCAAAATATTAATTAAAAAATTGTCCGATACTGCGATTTATTATTATGATTTTTTTATTATGAGCATATTAATTACGTATATAAAGAGAAGTGCTTCAGAAGAATATTAAAACGAAACACTATGAGCGCACAATCCACATACACAGCGCGCTTGCAAATAAATTGTGCACTTTTCTTCATATCAAATTGAGTGTTATTTTAAACCAATCATTGCAAAACTTCAGATTTTGCATGTAAACAGAAGTGGACACATATTTCGTGCTAGCTATGCTAGTAGACATAATAATATACTATCCGTGTAGCGCTTTATTGTCCCATCGCCAGTCAGGTACGTAGTTGGAATTTTAATAGCAAAAGACAATATGAAAATTTAAAATTAAAAACATTTTAAATGTCCACGTACACCTGCGCACTTATGCACCAGACGCCACTGGCAGTGATATTTTTTAGTTTAGTTAATGAACTAAACTAAAAAATATCGGAAGATGAAATGTGTCAGGTGAACGGTGAAATTATACAAAAAGTGAACTCGTATGTTTCTTGATTCAGATCGTTCACATCGGTAGAAAATATCAATATGAGTAAAGCAAAAGAAGAACCAGGTTAGAGTGAATTGAATTCGGCAAACTTAACTATATACTCAAAAATAAGAAAGTATTTTTCAATGAACTTCAAAACAACATGAAACTCACTAAAATCAGTCAAATTTCAATGGAGAGAATGCTTATGCTTGGATATCATTGATGGACCACAAAACAAAGCTGCATCAAGCAACTTGTAGACGTAAATAAAAAAGCAAAGCAGCGAAATTGAAGTGATATTACGCAGCCCATGTGGTAAGAGAAGACACTAAAGTGGCATAAGACTCTTCTCATTTGAAGACCATACAACCACAAAACAATTAGCGACAAACCACAGATCAGATGGGTTGACGTCTTAAAATAGACAGCTGGTCTGAACTGGATGCAAACAATATGCATATATGGATGGATGAATTTGAAGAGGCGTATGCCCAGAGGTGGACGCAAAACGCTTAGAAGTAGATGCTATGGATCAACGGGCTAATATATAGTATTAAATTATTACGATATAATTTTCTGCAAGTTAATAAAAAAGTTTTATTTGAATATATTAACTTGTTTATACGCTACAGGTATTTATTTTGTACTAACCACATTAATTATTGCTAATTGTTTTCATTTTGCTTATTGTCATTTGTCATATGTTACATATTTTTAAAAGTGGAGAAATTCCATCTATTAATTTGCTGAAGCCGACCGTACTCTAACAGTATACTTTTGAATGGTTTTATATAATATAAACAAAAATTGTGTCATTTGAAAATTTTCTATTAATTTCAGTATTTTAGATTGTGCTAGAATGGGCTTAATTAATTTGTATTTAATGAATTAAAAATTGGACATGAACAATCTATATATTAATGAAGAGAAGAAGTTTCAAAGTTTTTAACACAGGCTATAAATGTTCAAAATGTCCCAATTCCTGCACGACAAACATCTAAGCGGTAGCTAAACTCGTCCCACATGCGGGAAAGTATGTCTTGTGTTACTCAGTTCACCGCAGTAGTGATACGGTTCCACAGGACGGTCAGAGCTGTTGGTAGAGGAAGGACGTAAACAACGTCGTTAACGTAGCCCCACAAGAAAATGTCATATGACATGAGATCAGGAGATCTCGGTGGCCAAAAGTGTTGAGCAAGGTCTTGATGTCCCATGAAACCTATTCATCGCTGAGGAGGGCATTGGTTTAAAAATCCTAGGACATCACAGTGCCAATGTGGAGGAGCTCCATCCTGTTGGAACGTGAAGCCTTCGGTAACTTGAGGAAAAAGTCATTGTTCCAGCATGTCCATGTACGTTATTCCACTTACAGTTATTTCCACAAAATGAGTACTCCATAAACTTTTGCCCGTGATAAGGCACAGAATACTTTTAGCTTCGCCGAGTTTGTCTCAGGATAGATGTTGTGCGGAGATTTTGCAGACTCCATATGCGAGCATTGTGTCTATTCACTTTTTCACTAAGATGGAACGTCGCTTCTTCGCTAAAAATTAAGCGCGGTAGAAACGCTTC
This sequence comes from Adranes taylori, assembly GCA_009867245.2. Taxonomy (NCBI): domain Eukaryota; kingdom Metazoa; phylum Arthropoda; class Insecta; order Coleoptera; family Staphylinidae; genus Adranes; species Adranes taylori. Next base: position 16,244 of record WYDF02042940.1, on the reverse strand, counting down.
ATCCTCCATCATTTCTAGCATATGACATTTCTAGCATTTCTAGCATCATTTCTGACAAAATTCAATACGATTTTCTTTGTCATTCACAAGAGGAGCCTGCACAACGCCGTCTCAAAACTCGCCAAACAGTTGGATTGGCTATTCTTAGTTCTCTACTAGCTCTATTGGTTGTCTTTCTTGGACTACGAACAAAACTGTCTTCTATTCGTCTGACGTCATTTTCTGACACAAGCGGTCCGCCCGGGCTTTTTACTTGTTGCAAAGACATCCAATTTGTTGAATTGCTTAAACCAACGGCTTATTCTTTTCCTAGTTGGTGGTTCAATATCGAATGGGAGACGAAATGCCCGCTGTATTGTAATTGCGGAGTCACTTCTAGCAAACTTAAGTACGCAGAAAACCTTAAGCTATATAGAAGCATCTTACTCACAATTGATAGTGACAGTGACATAATAGATATGCCTGCTTATTGGCGCGAATATCCTACAGGCCGTTTATGCAACTGTCACCGCGCTAGCGGCGGTAAACAAAACTTTGGAACTTCCTCTTTCCTTCGATATGTAGAATGTTCATATCCAATTTATATTTTGTGAAACACAAATTAATTAAATTGGGTCCATCATTTTGAATAACCCTGTATTTCAACAAAGTTAAAACGCATTAAAATTATATTATATTTCAATAGTTCGTAGAAGTTCTGAGAATTCTAAGCACATATGTTCAACAAAGACTGAAATTGTATCCGGTTAATCATCGTATAATTTTACCCAGTTGAATTAAGAGGCTCCAGCTAGCGAAAATTGCGGGATGTCTATAAAAGAATGATTTCGGGCGTTGTCTGGGGGCATTAAAAATTAGTTGTCATATAGTATATGTAGTACGCGATTCAAGCCGTTTCATGAAATTATGAATTATGGTGCCATGTACTAAAAAATCATGGCTTCAATTAAATGTAATTGGCTAGAAGCAGGTTATTCTTAATTTCAAAAATTATGTTTCAGCAATTTAAAATGCATTCAAACTATATTATATTTAAATAGTTCGTAGAAATTCTGAGAATTCTGAGCATACGTGTTCAATAAAAACTGCACCTCAATTGGGTTAATCGTCGTACAATTTTACGCGACTGAATTAGGAGACTCCAGCTAACGAAACTTCAGGAATGTCTATAAATGAATCATTTCGGACGTTGGCTGGGGGTATTAAAAACTAGTTGTCATATAACGATTCAAATCGTATCTTTAAATAGTTCTAATTTAAAATCTAACATACAGTCAGTGATCATGGCAGTGCAGAGAGACACTTTGATGTCTTCCTTCATAGTGAACTCAAGAAACAAAGGAAGTATTCAATGAGAATATAGTATATAAGTAATTAAATACTGTATTCCAGAAGTAGAAAAATATGTGAGTTATAGTTCATATCAAGGAGCATTTTTAAGGTCTCCTTCTTTACCTGTATACTATTATTTGCTTTATTATCTTCTCCATACTGTCTTTTAGTATTACGTGACCAAAAAATTTTAAAATTCATCGATGTCCTTTCGTAATTTGGGATTTCTAGACTTCTTACTACAAGAATATTCATTCTACGAGCCATCCGCTGGTTCCTCCTCATCCTACGGGACGAATTTACTTCGAAAGTCTTCTACAGAGTGTCGCATTTTGTGACCTGGATTCAGGCCCATATATTGCAATAGGAGAAATATTGCAGATACGTAGGGAAAGCTGTGCTTCTAAGGCAAATACACCACTGGCGGATACAATATTTGAACAGATCAGTAATAAGATACTGTTTGAGAAAATTGGACACTATCCTTATTTACTGATTATATCTTATATATGACTAATTCTGTTTATATATTTGTAATATTATAATTAGCATCTTTCAGAAATTTTAGAACTCTGTTGAGACAAGAATTTGGAATCACCTTGTAGTTACAAAATAAGAACGAATACAGATTTTAGCGTAAGAAACTAAATCGTATGTAGATATTATTCATGGTTCAGAGTGGAGAAGCAAAAGCATTAGATGCAAATCGCGAAAAATTTGAAGCTTTCTCAGGAGTGGAAGAAAAACCGTCCATTCAAGTGCTGTGTGTGCATTACCGAAAGGTTTTCGTAATGTGGTGTCCCTTTTTTAGAATACTGCAAACAATACGAATCTAGAGATAAAATCGGATATACGAAAGGACCACAAATGATGTGCACATTTCAAAACGAAATTCTATTTTTAAGTTATATCAAAATAGAACGATTTCCTGTACTAATTTATTTGTCATTGCGAAGTATAGAGAGATTCTTATTACTTAATGTTTACATTCTTTTGTAAATAATTTTTATTCTCTTATGTACTGTAGTTAGCTGTTTTGATTATTAATCATCATATTAGATTACTATTAAAATTGACTTAGTAACATGATTTAGCACAAATATCCCATTATGCAATCGATTGCACTGCATACACAGCGCTGCAAAAAAAAAGTTCGTGCCCTGACACCATTGCAGCTTATTCCAATGAAAAATGACCCCCTGAATCTGAATATGACCCCCGTGTTCCCTCATCACCCACTATTTCTTGGGGACACACCACCCCTTAATAACTTTATTTTGGAGGGGGAAAACGGATTTTTAAACGTTAAATTCAAAAATAAAATTATATTAATATATTATATAATTTATAATAAACAGTAATATATAATAAAAATACTTTGATTTCGTGATTGCTTTCCTCTTGTACCCTGAACTAGAAGTGTCTCGTACCAAGGACCACCAGTACTCTGCCAACATGCTCGCTTTCCACTTCCCTGGAAATCCACTCTCGAACTGATTGATGTCTTGATGAAAACGTTTTCCGTGTAGGAGGGAGTGTAAGAGATGCACTTTGACAACAATAGCAATAGTTTTGTACTTTGACAGCAATTCCTCGACATGAGCGACATAATCATCACTTTTGTTGTTACCCAAAGAGTTCTCACAACGTTTTTGAGTGCATAAAGCTATGCTCGTTTTTATTTTCGATTAAGGTGTTCCACAAATGTCGAATCGTGGAAAAGTTTTCTAATCTGGAGGGCCACAAAAACTCCTTCCATGATTTTAACCTCACTAAGCCTAGGAAAAAATTGAAATTCGTCACCTGTCTTGCCATTGCTTTGAATTTGATGCGCAATGATGGTATGTAAATATTCTCCCGCCCTGGGCTAGAGCATCGTGAACGACAGTTTTCTGAAAGGCAGTAAAACTTTCTCGGCGGAGCCAGTTCCGGACGATGTAAAGTTTGTCTCGGGCTCGGCTGTCCCATTCACTTAGTAGTATTTTGTGAAGCCTTATTGCAAGTCCGTGAGTAGATTAACAACATTTAAAACAGCGCAAGTTTTCCAATTTTAATCTTGATAACTGATTAAGGATTGGGCTGATGTTTTCATATGTCTCATTCATATCCACAGACTGTGCAATCGGGACTGAAGGTGAGGTTATCGTTGAACTAAATCAGTTATTGGCCGTCGATCGTCGAGGCTCATGCTCAAAGTCTTCCAAACTCATTTGTAACTGCAGACTTGGGGGCAGGAATAAGTATAAAATAAGTGAAAAATTGAGAAAAAGCGGTAAAAACTATTCCGGAAAATTGATCGATTTTAACGATTTTTTTTTACAATTTAATTTATTTTTTCTCTCTAATCCCTCAGAAGGAATTTAAGAAATCCGTTTGCCCCCTCCAAATCAAAATCACGTAAAAGTGATATTCATAAGGGAGGAGCGTCCCCAGAAAACGGTAGGGGAAAACCGAGGGTCATATTCGGATTCAAGAGATCATTTTACATGGAAATAAGCAGGAATGGTGTCAAGGCTAATTTTCATGCAGAATAGTGAATCGTATCTACGACACAACAAAGTAACCATGTTAGATAATTACCGATATTTTGTTCCGCATCATCTACGTCACCATACGACACAATGGACGTTTTTACATCGCGTTTTACATAAATAAATAATGTGCGTTAAGTGCCATTCTACATGACACGACGTAAACGGAGCTAAAGTATATCACCTTCCAGCTACATGCATCAATGCACTAGAAAAAGGAGCGAAACTTTGTTGATTTACAAATTATAATTTTACACGCACGTTTGAGTTACGTACCCATAAATAATTCTTCCCGTACGAAACAACTTTACAAATATAATATCCTCTGAGATGTAAAACACTGCATGTACGTATATATCTAATGCTTGAATTGATACCTTTTAACAATGACGTATCGTTTTAATTGTTTCTTGTTATACGCGTTATAACTTTATACCAGTGACCTTGAGACAATTCAATTAATTATTTTCTAATATTTGGAAAGTGCCAGAATTTTAAATGTAGCTGTTATTTCGTTATTATTACACTTCACTTAATGCCGCAACGAAGCGCGTTACTGAACAGTTTAAAGTATACATTAAATTACATAATTCATAACAAATAATTTAAATTAATTAAACAAATAAGATTTGGGAACTATGAATTAGAAATGAACTTCAATGCATCTATTGTTTGCAAATGATAAAGTCACGAAAGCGCCAAGTTCTTTTAGCAACTCGAAAAGAGCAACATCGACGGCTTCCGAGGTGTTGCGCGTCGGTAATAGTTCCTTATATACCCTCAATAGAGTATATAATTTTGGCTTACATTGGGATTAGATACTATATTACAGTAAAGTCGACGTATTACGGGGCATTACGTGAGTGTATGATTTACGGTAGTTTTACGCCGGTTTACGCTAGAGCTAGTCACTCGCCAATAGCAACTCGACGAATTCCAAGGTATTGCACGTGTCGCAATAATTCCTTATATCCCTTCACTAGAGTAAACAGTTTTGGCTTACATTGGTGTTAGTCACTCTATTACATGAACTTCGACGTACTACGAGCCATTGCCTGGGTGCATAATTATAAGTTACTCTAGCATTAACCTCGTGGCCACAGTAAGTATTACAAGGTGTTACGCAGGTTTAGTGATCTTCAGCGTTTATAACGCACCCACAATCTGTAGGATCGTTTGCCCAGATTTTCTCACCTGTACCACATTTATCCCCCGCCTTTCCGAATGTATTATTGACTGATAGGACATGCTTTCCGTATTGTTACTGTTTTATTATTTTATCACCGCACCTCTGAATTACTTTATGTTCACCGAATTTGATTATTATTATGCATTTGTAGTGTCTTATCTAAACCGCTTGGCTATTTGTTTTGTTTATTTAACCGCCATTATTGCGTCATCAGAGATTACTTTAACCTTTATACATTGTCACTAATATTTCTTGTACACTATATTTGTGCACTAATATGTCTTTCTCTGTTTATGTTGTCTGAACAACAATAGACGTATTAAGTTTATTTCCGCTGCCCACAAGAACAAGGGCCACTGGTTCACTCGCAAGACTGATTGCTACATGTGCCCTTAATAAGCTACTGAGAACCGATGGAAGAACAAAATCAGTTCCAGCGTGCAGTCTCACGTTAAAGTGACCTACCGCCCGAGGTTATATATGCCTCAAGGTTGTGAAATTCTGCAATTGATTAAGATATTAGTTTGCGCCATCGGTGACAGTCATTAAGGCACCCAATTAGCAACCTCGCGAGGGGGAGTATGTTACAATGCTTCACTCGCAAGACTAATTACTACATGTGCCCTAAATAAGCTACTGAGAACCGAAGGAACAACAAAATCAGTTCCAGCGTGCAGTCTGACGTGAAAGTAACCTACCGCCCGAGGTAATTAATATATGCCCGAAGGCTGTGAAATTCTGTAATTGATTAAGACATTAGTTTGCGCCATCGGTGACAGTCGTTAAGGCACCCAATTAGCAACCTCGCGGAAGTGGGAGTATGTTACAATTCAAATTAATAAAATACTGTATTTTTAATTGGCTTTTTTGTAGTTTATATTTATAATACGAAATGTATTTTTCAATATAAAGAATTTAAAAATGTTATTGTCAACGTTGTCCCAACATATAGAAGAGGGATTCATGGGTAAGCAAATTTGTGTGTAGGTAATTTCAAAATTACAAGGCATTCTGCCCTGTTCGATTTCTTCCAAGAGTTCCTCCAGGCAGCAGACAAATATGGTGACTGAGGAATTTATGGTTTGGAGAATTCGTGCTGAAGCGAATTCAGAAATCCAAGGTTTCAAATACCACATTATCCTCTTAGACATAAGCTAACAAATAAATCAAAAGCGCCCACAGGTCGCGAAGCTATCCGAGCCGTAGGCAAATGCGGTGACCGGAGATTCACGGATAGGCGATGATTAATAGGGTACTCTAGTTATTTTGTCACAATTTAAAGTTACCAATGAGACTAAAATAAGCACAATTAAAAATTTAATAGTATTTTAGCTGTTAATTTGTTCTGAGCTATATTTTTATCGATAAGAATATTATGGTAACCTTTGTTACGATATCTATGAGCTGAAAATTTTATGTGCTTTTAAAGGAAAAGCGCAACTTCGACGAGTTGAAATATGACTCATACATCGTGCGGTGTAGGTTTGTGTGCAAAAACAAATTCCGCTTTATCTCACGTACAAAGTCTTAAAACTAAAATCCGTTAGAAAACTGCTCTCTCACGCAACGGGAATATGATTGTTTAATCAGTTTATATTACTATGAACCACGTCGGCTTGTTGAGATCATACTAAATCGATAATATTATATTTTTATAATGGCGCTGTAGAAATTACAAAACAACTTTTCGAAATAATATTGGAATTCAATCAATTGCAACGAGTTTCATAGAGAGAACTAATTTTTTCTATATCTAATTTCGATTCACAAGTGAAGTATGACTATACTTAAAATTAATAAGAAAGACAATTATGCAAATTTATACAATTGCAGACAATATTTAAAAATCACATTATTAGATTTTAAAATTTGTTTCTCAATAAACATCACCAACTTAGAAAATTAGTGGACGGGACCGGACTACCACCACATCTGTCACCCCATCACTGCGATTTAGTTTTAACCGCCATTTCAGTTTACAATACATCTACTAAATTCAATTAGGCTATTAGTCGCTTGGGATAATAATCAACTAACATAGAAATGCATAGTTGTACCCATTCGACAACGGCTTTAAATTCCTTTAGATTTAATGATAAATAAAATTCTTCGGATTTTTAGACAAACGTAATATATTTAGTATCGTCTTTATCACGTCAGTCGACGTTTCGGCTTATTAGTTTTTAATCCACAATCAGAACTAGAATTCACAAATTAAAAATTATGATGTACTTGATATTAATTTCACAGTGACCTGGAAGACTTTAGCTGTGAAGTTATTTAGTTTAGTATCTAAGAATGTTTTTTTTTTATATAATATAAAAAAAGGTTTCGTTGTAATAATAATTAATTACCTTCATGAAGGAGATACTTTTTGACGAAACATTTCTATTCATGTTTGTTGTAAACCTACAACCTAACTGGCTTAATGCTAGATACAGATTTTTTTTTAATTTCCTATTTTACAATTTTTAGCCTTGTCGGATATGAATGGGAGCTTTTCAGCTTCGGAAATTAGAGAAATTTCCGAATATTATTCCTTTTTTGTCTGGTTTTTGTCCCACTTTTGGTGTTTACTTTATTGGCTTTGTACCTTCTTTTAGCATTGTTCAATTGTCTTGCCGATCTCCTGTATCTTTTTGTTGGGGTGACTTTTATTTGGTGCTTTTAATTCTTTCCTTATTTCTTCATTGCGCGTATACCTTCGCGCGTGTGCATCTATTATTTTTGCAACAATTTGTTGTGAACGTTTTTCTGCGCTTGTCCTGTTTTTTGGCGCCAAATTTTATTGCCGTATATTAATGTTGGTATCAACGCTCCGTTGAGTATCCACACTCTTTTCCTGTCAGATAACTTTGAATCATTTTTGAGAATGCAAAACATGTTCTCAACATTCAGTGCTGCTATTTATTCCCTGCGTTTCACGTGCATTCTGTGGCGTCTCCGAACTTCAAAGTACAAATGTATACCCAAGGTAAGTGGCCTGCCTGCAGATTTTTAATTTATTCCTCTTGAATAAATTACTGGGCATATGTTTGTGCAATTCCTGCGCCTTGAAAACTCTGTTTTTATGTCGTTTCTGTTTTTATGTCGTTTAGTTTAATTTTCATAGTGTTTCTCGCTAAGCTAATGGCGAAGTGCTGGTTGACTAGTGTCGTATCATCCGCAAATTGTAGCATCTTTGCATTTCGCTGTTCTTTGAATGTCGGCAAATCGTGTACAAAGATACTTATATATAAACGTCTAACTTTGTCCGTCCGTCATATTGTTTATGTCTAGAACGCTTTTGATACTTATTATATCAAGCATTTATGTGCGAGTGAGATAGTTAGTATTTTTATGTAAATTTGTAAATAACAAGAATTAGTATTAATATAAATATCAAAATCAATAATTACTTATTTTGTATTTTATATTTATTAATTTACATTCTAGCAACTAACCATTTATTTAGTTTAATATTTTTCCTTTTGTAAAGGCATATACCTTTCATATACCTATATGTATTACGTACAGATATGGCATATGAAAGATAAAAATGTAAGCACCATATGTTTTGTATTTAATACATATATCTACATAATATATCATAGTATAGAGGAAATAAAATTATCCGGAAGAGACTAAAGCCCCGAAAGTTTTAAGTGACTTCCTCGTTTAGAAAAAAAAAATCTACTATCTCATTCTGATCTAATATACAAATATATACTCCTATATATATATTGGAAGATCTCATCGAGTTCACTCTTTTAGGAAAATATCTCGAGGCAAATTAGGTGATATTAGATTAGGATTTTTGTTTGCTCGCTATTCGGAAGCAAACAATTTGACTTCAATAATTTCTTCCTCCGTCAAAGGAAGTCCCGTCCGTTCAATCGAATAAGACCGAGAATATTGTAGCGGTATTCTAAAGCAATATTAGCAATATGCGAGGAATTGAAAAGCTGTAGTTAAGCTTGCAAAATTTCAATATAGAGTATATTAAATACTCGAAGATTGATATAATTTATTATAACTCATATCCATTTGAATGCATTTGCAGGTATTGGTATTGATTAAGTTACTGTACAGTTCAATCGGTTGCAATAATTTGAAGTAGAAACAGCCTCAGCATAGTTGTATAACCTTTCATACATCGCTTAGTGTTTTAATGATTTATCTGTTCAATATTCAATTAACTCAATAGTTCTATTACGATAACCATAGTACAGTTGTAGGTGTTTGTATTTAATATTTAGCCGCCTCTTTCTGTCGGGAAATGTTAAATAGTAAATATGACGTATATCCAAACATTTATCAACATGACAATTTTAAAACACTTAGTAATGAATTTATGAGAGGAACTTAGACAAATTTAGGGGAGGGAGTAAATCGAAGCCATCAGTAGGATAAATGTAAGGGGTTTTAAGTCCAAAACTGCAGAAAAATTTGCAACCTCAGAGGGGGCTATGCACAAGATGGCGGCGGTTTGAAAGTCTATAAATATGTAATAAAGATTTCTTGGTAGGTGCTTGAAAGTCTGCGAGAGATGCCGTTTATTGTTTAGGTAAAATTATTGTAAATGCTATTATTATAAGAACACCGTGGCTGAGATTAATCCAACTTCGAGCAAAGAGAATATATTTTATGATGCCACGACACTATCCACCGCGCTACCTTCTCCTATTGTTATAAGAGCGTTTTATAATGCATATATGACGCATCTTTCCCAGAATATTAAGGATAGGAAGCGTTTTAAAATTACCTATAAGCAAAACAAAGAAATATTTGTAGTCGTATTTATTCTCCCATATAAAATATATAAATTATAATGTTCCACGTAAATATATAAATATTTCGGTGTAATTTAATTTCGAAATATTCCATTCAAAAATTATTTGTCGTCACTAATATGTGACATAATATATTTAATTGAAGATTTGATATTTCGTGGTTAAACCTCGAAGCTGGCATTATTTAATAGAGTGAGTTATTAATATTTCCTTCTACTTGTGTCTCGAAAAAATATTTACCCCGTCCGGGACTCGAACCCGAACCTGTCAATTTCTCTTCCAATAAGTACCCTTTAGGCACTTATTCGAATAAACGTATAATTTTTATTATGTTAGGCAATTTATATATCAGGATTTGGTTTGGCCAGCTGTGTGCTAGCGTCGATCGATTCATTCGCCATAGGGTAGACGGAGCCTCCTAGTTGTTTTTATTTATTTCCTTCCCGCTTTGCTGACGGTCGCATGTTTAATTGAATATTTAATGTCTCGTGGTTAAACCTCCACGCTGGTATTATTTAATAGAGTAAATGATGAAATTAAATGATGAAATGATGTAAATGTTGAAATTAATATTTCTTATTACTTCTGCCTCAAAAAAATGTTTACCCCAAAAAATGTGTCTCGAGAAAATTATTAAATATTAATTTCAACATTTTTCGATACAAAAGTAATAAAAAATATTAATTCAATATTTTTATTAGTAAAAAAGTGACAGCTTAAAGAAATATCTAGTAGTTTGTTTACTTAGAACATTTAAAAAAAGTATTTTTCTAAAAATTTATTTTAATAGCAATACCTCAAAACGGTTCGTTCAACTTGTTATCCGCATGTCGTAATAGCCTCAAAAACTGACGAATTGTTTTATTTCTTGACAAATGAAATTAAACAATTCGTCAATCAAATAATAATTAACCAACACATTATAAAACAATCGAATAGATAAATCCAGAATGGATAATAAAATAATTGAAACGAAAAGATTTGTTATGTTTAATCACAGACGTTTTTTAGCATGCAGCCAGCGAACTATACGTATAGAATCAACGACTGAAGCCTCAAACCAAGCAACGTTCCGTTTCATGATACACGAAGAAAGGGAGGAGCATATAAGTGAGAGCCAGTTGCAGCGGGAGGAAAAAGCGCTGTCGATCACTTTCGCAAACACGGAACGCCTTTCTTCACGTGTGTTAGATAGGCTCTATCTAATAGGCTATATCAGCTGGCTCAGCTGAGAAAGAGATGAGAAGAATATACATCGCGCACGGTTTCGATGGTCTTCTTTTTTATGATGATTTGTTCAAGTCGTACGAAAATATCTGTCAGAAGAAATAAAGGCGATTTATATCCTCTCGGCTTTAGAAGTTGTTTTTTCATTTTTTGTGCAGTGCGTCGAGTGTAGAATAGGAACAAAAAATGCTACTTATTAAGACAGAGCAATATGTTTCGTTCTCTTTTAGGGAGTTTTCTTTTCGCGCTAACTTTCTTCATCATCGAGCTCGCTTTTGTAAATTTTGAATAAACAACATAATGAGTTGTTTATTCAGATTACAGATTTTACCTGGCCAGATTAAAGATTTTACGATCACCAATTTTGGAGCAAGCAACTTTTAAGAGGCTATCCAACTTTGCGCAAGCTCGCTGTTATCGTATTTTCGACAAACAACTATTAATGAGTTTAATGAACTTTGTGGGCCTTACTCTTTAGGCTAAGCAGATATTTCTATTGTTCGCGAGAAAGGAATGTCGTTTTCAATGCTTTCCACGAAAAGCTGTCGCTGTCAGTCGATTAATTGGATAACATCCGTAGTAGAAGTGGAGATGCAGCTCGTTCATGTTGTTCTTTGTTCCTCATGTATTCTTTGGAACGTTAAGTCCGATTGGAGACTTCCCTAGCATAGAACTATAGAATCGCAGATTCTTGGCATAGATACTACGCTATATTATTCTTTAACATTCTAACGGTTAAACAAATGTCTCTGATTCGAGGAAATTTCCCCTTCGTAAGTCCGATTTTTGCAGTAAGTCCGAGTAAGATGCGCTCAGATGCCGCCCTCAGTATCCCGAACTACTGCCGTCGAAGCCGGACTTCAAAAAGTCCATAGTACTTCATTGGAGATTACGTTTAACCATCGGAGTCCTAGGACGGTCCTCAAAAATCGGATCACTGTTGCTTATAGTTGGTGATTTCGTCTAGCCGTTCCCTTTAGTCTAGACGTCTTACACCCGTAAAAGAGTATTGATTTTACATTCACCTCCAGCAATCGCAAATTTGTTTTTAACAATAATTCTTTGGACCTCCATATCGGGCGCAGCTGGGCGAAAGCTGTTTTTCTCTTCTTTATTGGATGGGCAATATTTTCATCTGCTCCCCTAGAAGTTGAAACTACGTAGCAGAATAAGTAAATAAAGTTGTTATGCCAGTAAAATCAGATATAAACAATTTACATACTTTTATCCTTCGGCTAAACCCTCTAAAATTGCGACCATCTAAATATTCATTCCTTCATGTCTTATCTCGAATTTTTATATTTTCTAATTCTCCCCCATACACTTTAACCATGTATTCGAGCACCGTGGAGAAGACCGTCGCCAAGAGGAGAAGCCATGACCAATATGTCGACCGTATTGATGAGCCTACCGTATCGATGAACTGACGAATTCACCTCAACGACGAGTCTACCTCACCGCCGATTGTATCTCCGAGCGACGAACATCGCTAGTAAATTAATCTTACCGACAAGACATCTTCATCGAAGCAGTACTGTCACTAACGAGTCATCATCACCAGACAACCCATTCTCCTTCTTACACCATCAAAATTCGTAGACCGTCAACATTCGCTCGCTCCACTCGTCAACACTCCAGCATGACTTGTTTGAATTGGCACCACTGTTCTTCTACATCCAGCTGTACATCGTTTTCTCTTTCTTGTTTTCGCTTCTGCTAAGTTTTCCTACATTAAACATTCTCTGTCCTCTTCATTCTCTTTTCTTGGAACTTACAATTCTGATTCTCATGGTTGCCGTCGTTGGGTGATGGTTGCTTCCAATGTCTGCCCCTCTTGTTTCTAAATTCCAAAAGTGAGCTTTTTAGATTTTGCTGATAGAGAAGTGGTCAATTTGGTCTTGTACTTTGCCGTTGGGCGAAACTGAGCTCACTTTATGGCATGTTTTATGAGAGAAGATGTTTCCTCATACAACCATGTCCTGGTATTGGCAGAGTTCTATCAGTGTTCAATCGTTCTTTCTTGACGTTCCTTGCCAACTCCCACCTTAGCATTCAGGTCGCCTAGAAGAATCTTTATATTTTTCTTCTTCAATGTTACAAGAATTTCGTTCAGTTCAGTTGTTCGTAGGTGGTATCTTTCACTGGTTGTTCAGCTTGATCAGTTGGGGTGTAGCATTGAACCACCGATATATTTCTCGCTCCACATCGGAATCTTATTGTAATGATTCGCTTTGAAATCGCCTTCCAGTCCATAAGGCTTGATTTTGAGTTCTTGATAATGAGGATGTCTTCACCTTCGAAGTGACCTTTCCCTTCTTCTCTTCCTGAGTACATGAGGATATTGTTGTTGGACGTTTTCGTTTTCTGGAGTCCTTCCCATCTTCTTTCACTTAATCTAGTTTGTAGTTCTTCATTTCATTCTTCACCTGTGCTAGTTTCCCTACTTCCCACATGGTTCTAATATTCCGCTTGGTTCGTACTTCCCACATGGTTCATAATTCCCACCGGGTTCATATATAAGAAATCCGTTAATTTGAGCGCAAAATTTAAGTAATCCAGTCAAAATGTTGTAACAAAGTTACCTTTAAATCAAAAGAGAAATAAAATTAATTCGGAAGAGCCTATATAAAATAACGTACGCCTATAATATTTACATGTATTATTGTGTAAGAAAAATAAATAAATGTCAAATGGTATTGTCCTATTATATGTTAAAAGTAGAAATATTACGAACACATGTTAAGTCACAAATTAATTAAAGAACTTAATTAGTGCGAGGAAAAAAAGAAAACATTATTAAACATATTTTCCGTTGTTTTTAGATCAGAAGTTGTTAATTACGTATCGCTTTAGAAATTTAAATAAAAAATAATCATGCCTTCCAACTGCCGCATAATATGTATGAGTTAGGTGGGAATTCTGTTGCATTATACCAGTGTATATATGAGAGTGACATAGGTGTTTATGCGAATACGTACGTACACACGATGCATCATAAGAGAATTGATAAGCCAGCATTAGCATCGCGTATTGATATGTTATATAAGATATCCTAATGCTTTCTGATAGCCATCTAGTAGGATCCTTTAATAATTTACTAAATTATTTATACTTTAACTTTCGTGAATACACTCTTTTCTATGAGAACCCGTGACGAGTCAGAACGTAATGTGTTATGACTTTACACACGTTCTGTGGCAAGCAGCTAGAGAGACAGATGGCTCTTGGACTATAAATAAGGCGCGCTTACGCCTTTGTGAGTGAGTTATTCTCGAGTCACACTTGGAAAACAAGCCAGCCATCCTAGCTAGCGCCGAGCCACCAGCGATCAGCGAGTCTACCGGTAAGCGGTTTGGTATGCAACATTATATAATTTGCATTGTATTAGTTATACTGCATGTACGTTGTGTTGTATGATAAACCGTATGCATGTACTGCATGCGTATAGTTTTGTTTGAACCTTTCTGCTACCACATTCCTGTGTATTTTAGTGTATACCATTAGTACAACAGCTACGTGAGTTCAATTTGGCGACGTTGCGTATATAGTGAACCAGTGATAGACACCTGGAGTACAGTAGCGTTAGTTCTCTAAGGCAACGCTACGCAGCCATAGTATTTCACCTTATTTCACCATTTAAATTACGAGCGCGTGTTGTTAGTGTAATTGGCTGTTCTCACTGAAATACAGTAGCGTTAGTTCTTTAAGACAACGCTACGCCGTCTTTTGTGTATATTACTAGTGAAGCTGCTGACATTCGTTTAGCAGACTACAGCGTAAGTTCCTAATGCAACGCTAAGACAGTAGCGTTAGTTCACCATCCGAACTAACAACGTATATTATTCGTGTAACTGGTAGTGTCCACTGACATACAGCAACGCTAGTTAATAAGGCGACGCTACGACGTCTGTAGTGCATACTGCTAGTGAAACTGGTAGTTCCCGTTTGGTATACATTCACCTCAGTCCTGAAGGCGCCGTTACGAAGCTCTAGTATAGTCCTATTATACCTTCCGTTTTGCGAATGATATTGTGTGATTCAAGTTCTCGCTTTCTATATTGTTTATTGTTACTTTAGCACCACATTTAGTACTTGCTTTAACGGCACCACCGTACCGTTAACATTTCGCTAAGCGCGGTTTTTTTTTTGTTATTAATATTATTTTAACTGCATGAGCATTTCACTAGGCGCAGTTTTTTTGTTTATGTTGTTACTTCAAATATCGAATATTTTATTTAATATTCATTTATTCGATTTTTGATTAATATTTGATTGAGTACATATTTTTCTTTCGCTAATTGTTTATTTTGTATGTAGAAAAACAATACACGATTCTGTTATAAGTTTAAGTGCTGTTTCACTTATTAGTTTCAGATACCCTGTAGTAAGAACGGGAACCTCTGGACAACTCAGAAGACTTAAAGCTACCTAAGCTCTCAGTAGTAACTGAGGACCGACGAACAACAACATCGGGTCGAAGTGCGGTCTCACTATAAACTGATCTGGCGCGCGAAGCAACTTTCTGAAGACCAAGATAGTATATTACTTAGTTGTGGCATTATTGTGACAGACGCTAAAGCTCCCCATTAGCAGCGTCGCGAGTGGGAGTTCCGTCTAGCATATTTATCAATAAGAGATAGATAGTAGAAGTACCTCACATGTTTTGGCTTCCGAGCAGCGAGCAGCGGCGGCATTACACTCATCACCGCCAAGAAAACTTTCGACCCGTAAATGTAGAGATAATAAAAAGTGAAATACAATAAAATGAATTCTGAGTTACTGCAAAATACTTATTTCATAAACTTGAAGCACCAGCAGCCTCAAGTTTATGCCAGCAGTCGACGACCAGCCAAGCCAAGATGTAAGCAGACCGACAGCTGGTGACAACCCCCGGATAAGTAAGCGTCTTCATATATTTTACACTGTTCTATTGTATGTATTTATAATAGCTTTGTTTATACCTTACCTGTTTCCTGTACCACTAGAATGAATATTGCTAATAACTGGTTGCTAACACCAACTTTAGTCTCTGTGATACTAGCACATCTTGAACATCAGGTTGTTAAGTAAGCTATTGTGATTCCTAGTAGAACCCCCCCGACCCCACACCAAACCTATAAGGGCGACTAACTTTAGCACACTTTTTGGCGTACGCACTGTATCGTGTCGTGTCACCTTACGGGCTGCCCGCGG
>WYDF02042929.1:0-12386 GCA_009867245.2 Adranes taylori | reverse complement strand
ATCTGTAAGTATACAAAATGTATACAAGCCATCGTTCTTGCACTTGAAATATTAAAGTAGAATTTAATTGTCCTTCAGTGCATAATTTAGCTATATTACAATAGCCACATATGTCCGCACCGAATAAATCACATTATTCTGATTTGTGTGAACGCAACCTTAATTGCAAAATTGAAAAATGTTACCACCATACGACAAGATCCTGCCGACATAACCGTCTCCTAACGGTACAATGACAGGTATTCACGCTTTTTGGCGACTATAGTGGACTCGATAGACTGAGATGGGGCAGTCGGGCTGAATTGAAATAGTTGCACACTCATGCCTGACGAGGCCACGAGGCGGCGAAGCAGGATCTTGTCGCATGGTGGTAACATTTTTCAATTTTGCAATTAAGATTGCGTTCACATAAATCAGAATAATGTGATTTATTCGGTTAATTGCATTGAAGAAGTTCACATGTCGAAATCAAATAGAACACGTATTTAATCTATAGAAATATATTACAAACTAGTTTTTAAATTGAAGTACAGTACGTATTAGCATAGAAATACACAATTCGGATAACAGCGATGCTAAACGACACTGGAAAGCGATGCTACAGATACGCGGTTAATTTTAATTTGAGCGACATTATTATATAACTTCGAAAATCATTTACATCAAGATTACATTGCATTTAAAATTTTGCGAAATTTCAGAGGCTAATTGGCACAGTTTTTCTGCGCCCGGCGACATGGTCTAATTGCAGCGCCTTTGGCGTGTTTTACCGCGCCTTTTCCGCGCCTTTGCCGCGCCGTTGCCGCGCCTTTGCAGCGTCTTTGACGCTTCTTTGCCGCTGTCAGCTACATGTGTTATTGCCGCGGCTTTGCAGCGACTAGGAGCATGCCCTGATTGCCGCGGCCAGCTCTGTAAATACTGCGACATGCGGTTGCCTGCTGCAGAGCCATCTACTGGCGTGTTACAATAAAGTGGATAGCATAAAAATATTTTCAGTACTCAAATACTTATTTATATAAATTTTCATGGTAATTGACGATTCAAGCAAATTTTGGCCCTTTTTGTTAAGATAACAAAAAGCATATTATGGAACCATTCAGTGTCATCTTTGTTATGGCATAATTATGTGGGGACATGTAGTTACTGGACACATTTATTTAGATTACAAAGAGGAGCGGTACGCATTCTCTCCAATCTGCATTACAGGACAGACTGTAGGCGAGCTTACACTACGTTAAATATATTAATGTTTCCCTGTATTTATATTTTGGAAGTCTTACTTCATATTAGACGCAATCAGATTTGCTAGTGTTCGGTTGCGAAATACACGATCACAATACCAGATTTAAAAATACCTTGTCCTATAGAAACGGGACCTACAAAAATCAATGTCATGGATGGCCATATGTGTAAAATTAATAAATTTCCAGTTGACATGAATAAATTTCCAATTTCCAGACAACATCATTGTCAATATAAAATTTTAAAAAGAAAGAACACGTTTTAATTAAACATGCCTTTTATTTCTACAATGAGTTTTAGAGGTTCTGTATTTGTCTTTCATTTTCTGTGCCTCATCTGTATGCGCTTTGTTTTTATTATTGGTATTATATTGTTATTGTAAGTATAGCAATTTTACATTAATTACTGCTGAGGGACACTACTTTTTGTTTTCTTTCATACTTATATTGTAATCTAATTTGACGATATTTCTGTGTAAACATTTCTTCAATTAGCACAATAAATTTGCATTGTTCACTGTGCTTTGCTGCTACTCTAAATTGTATAGGACGTGTGTTTGTAATCTGTTGGAACGTGAAAGACTCAACTTTATTATATGTATTCTATTTACATTAAATAAATCAGATGTGGATATTGCTATTACTAGTTACATTTTCTTAATATTTATTGATTTTGTTTGATAATGATATATTCTGATTAAAAATCCTAAAAAATTACGTGTGCATTAAATACTTATTTATTTTATGATATTAATGAAACTGATATCAAACCTAATGGTGGTGGAGCGCCCATCCATCCACTGGACCAATCAGGCGTATTTAGATTTTGCCTTTGTTCGGCTAATAAACGAACGGTTAGTGCATATGTTACCAGCATTACAACTAGCGGTATGTAGAATGATATAATCGATCCGATGAATTTGTACAGAGGATCTGGAATCTGACAATCGCCATTGACTAATACCGAATCCAAGTTCTGCAAAAAAGCATGAGACAGATGAATTTTTTCAGTTTCACTTATTTATATCATGCTCACTTAAAAACTAACTTTCACAATAAAATATAAATGTTTAGACGTTTTTTTTTCGTCGTTTAGAAAGTTGTAATAAGGGCGTAAAACATTATTATTTTAACAAATTATATTGCAATTTATTTATTTACTTTTTCGAGATGATATATGCACAGAGATATTGAGATTACTTGCTATGCAATTAGTTTCGGAAAGAAATGCATAGCGTGATACCTTCGCGCATTTTCTGATGCCGCATTTTTTGATGCAGCATCTAATTATATCATATGATTTATGCTTTAGATTTAGATTTTGCAGTAATATGAAACTATAAATCCCTTTACCGTGAATTCCGTGAACTAACTTCAAACCGTGAATTAACTTCACGTATTGTGTTTGCTAAAACACAATCATCATCATCATCATCAACCAGCTTCTAAAGTCCATTGCTGAACATAAGCCTCCCTTGATTGCTCCCACAACCTCCTATCTTTCGCTGGCAGTATTCAGTTGGCGTGGATTTTTTTTAAATCGTCATGCCACTTTGTCGGAGGGCGTCCTCTGATCCTAAATGCGTCTCGTCGTGGTCTCCTTTCAATTATTTTTCTCGCCCATCTGTCATCTGTGGCTCTCGCGATGTATTTGGAACCTTGTCTCTTAGGGACAGTCCAAGCATTACCGTCTCCATTGCACTCTGTGTCACCTATATCCTACTAAGGGTCTTTTTCGTTAAAGTTAGAGTTCCTGAACCATAAGTTAGAACGGGTAATATACACTGGTTAAAGACCTTTCCTTTTCTGACATATTGCAAGATCTGCCTTAAAAATGCAATTTAGCTTACCAAAGACTGCCCACGTTAAGTCTATTCTTCTGATAAGTTGACAGGTCTTGTTGTCTCTTGCAATGCAAATTTCATGGCCTAAATATTTGTAGGACGTGGTCTCTTCGATTTGTTTTCCGTCAAGATAGATGCCTCCCCCAATTATTAAATTTGTCATCACTTAGGTTTTTGATATATTCATCTTTAAACCCCTTTGTTCTGAGGCAGTTTTTAGTCTATCTAGCATTCTCATGGCCTTTCTTATACAGTCAGATATTAGAACTATATCATCGGCGAATCGTAGGTGGCATAGATTTTCACAGTTTGTGTTTAGATCGAGGTTGTCGAAGTCTACTTGTTTGGACATGTAGTGTAGTATAGTGTTAAACAATTTAGGGGAGATAGTGTCTCCCTGACGGACACCCCTCTCTATTCTGAAGTTATTTGTCGTCTCGTGGAGTTTAACACATGCTGTTGATTTGTTGTATATGTGTTGGATTTGGGGCAGTACCGAGAATCTATTAGGCAGTCGGCCAAGGGTTCCATCATTTTTTTTGGTCTATGGAGTCCAAAGCTTTTTCGTAATCCACAAATATTAGAATTAGCGACTTGTTATATATATTCCACTGACTTTTCTATGAGGCATTTTAGCATTTGTAGATGATCATTTGTGCTGTATCCCGATCGGAATCCAGCTTGCTCTCTTGTTTGGTACAGATCTAATTTAGAAGCCTAATCTAATATTGTTGATTTTCGTAAACAATTTGTACATATGGGACTGCAAGCTGATGGGTCTGTAATTTGCCATATTCGTAATATCTCCTTTCTTATGTAGGACTATGATAATAGCGTTATTCTAATTGTAATGGTGTTGTGCCTCTGAGAAGACCTTTGTTAAAGAGAATCTTAAGAGAGTTCAGAAGTTTTTTCCCACCTATCTTGGTAGCATCAATGGATATCCCGTCTTCTCCAGACGACTTGTTATTTTTCATTTCCTTGAGTGCCTTACTAATTTCGCCGATTGTGATCTCCAGGATCTCTTCTGAGCATTGATTTAAAACCTTGGGATATGTCGAAGTTATAGTATTAGTTTCTTTTCCCTTGTACAGTTCTGATTAGAATGATTTGACAATAGCAAGTATTTCTTCTTTTTTAGATCTCAAGTTACCATGTTCATCTTTTAGTTTACTTATATTTTTCCCCTCGGACAGATTTTGCTTGAACATTTTAAGCTATTGTTATTTTGTATAACTGTATTTATCATTTGTGTGTTATACCTTCGTGAGTCGGCTCTAACTGCTTTTGAAATGTTTTTGTTCATTTCTCTCAGGACATGAATATTCCCAAATCTTGTCTTTCTCCAAATTTGTCTTTCCACAAATTTGCCTTTTAATTCCAGTCTTTCTTTCTTAAGCTTTTTAGTGTTAACACTTAACCTTTCATCCTTCCTTTTTGGGCAATGTCTTTTCCGCATCTTTTATTGCTCGTATTATAGAGGAATTCAGTTCCTCCAAATCGTTTTCATTTTCCATCTGTTGCGTCACATTTAGTTTTACATCAATTTCGTTTTGGAATAACTCCAAATTTTCGGGCGGAGCCCATCTTTTAACTTTTGTTTTAGATATTAGATTTCTTCTTTCTTTTTCGCTGTTTAAACTAATTTTCGTTCTTACCATACGGGTGGTCGCTCTTGTCCTTGTCCTAGGTCATGGATGAAGACCACAATGGCGTAGACTGCGAAGAAGTAAAACTTCAGTACAGTGGACTCGGCGGAAGTGGCAACTCGCGCTTCTAGTGTTAATATATAAGCATCCCTACCAACCTGCTTGGCCTGCGAGGTAGGCGTATGGCCAAAATCCCCCTTACATGCTCTACACAAAGAAAAGTCGATCCTCAGTCCCCGGCAGCTCGAGGATTACTGATCAAGGTAGCGAAAAGTTGAAAAGCAGAGGGTGCTAGAATCACGGGTTAGATCAGGCTACCAAAAAAAGACGACAAATTTATATAGATACATATAATACCAGAACCTTACTATTGGGAAATGGAAGAGGGGAAGAGGGAAAAATTACTGGAAATGGAAGAGGAACTAGAGAACATAAAATGGAACATCGTGGATCTCAGTGAAGTACGTAGAAGAGGATAAGAACAGATTACCCTTAAATCTGCCCATATCTTTCACTACAGAGGAGAAAAGGACTCATCGATCGCAGGACTGGGATTTCTCATTCATAAAACGCAAATACAGTACATAATTGAAATTAATAGCACTAGTTCAAGAGTAATGAAGCTAAACTCCTCATTATGAAGCTAAACTCCAGATATAGTATCAAATTAAAACGGGTATATGCACCAACATCAAGCTGTGATGATAACGAACTGGAAATTTTCTATGACAACATCCAGGCCCTAAAAGATAAAACACTTTATTAATAAGTGACTTTAATGTCAAGATGGGTGGAAAACAGGTCGAGTCCGAATAATTGATTGAAAATCATAGTTACGGGGAAAGAAATGAATGAGGAAGCAGACTTCTAAACTTTCTCCAGCAAAACAACTTATATTCAATGAACTCTTGCTTCAGTAAAAAACCACAACGAAAATGGACATGGATAAGCCCAGACTGAAACACTAAAAATGAGATAGATTACATCATCACAGATAAAACGGAAATAATACAGGACGTAACAGTGCCTAACAAGATCTCGATTGGAAGCGACCACCGTATGGCAAGAAAACACAATACGTGAAGTTAATTCATTGTTTATGTAATATACAGGTTCTATCTTTACGTTTGATGTTTCTGTAATATACAGGATCTATATTTTTTTATAACATATACTGTTCGTGCAAGAAACTCAATTAATAAATTTTTTCTAGTCGGGCAGATTTTTCAAAGCCGGCCCATTATAATAGCTATGTATAGGTCAATAGGTGAATGCAATGTACACAACATTTAGAGCGACAAGCATGAATTTTTTTGCTTTTATGCTTGCCTAAACAAAGTTTTTATTGTCTTCTGTATTTATAAGAAATTAAAGACTCTACTCATGCTTGTTAAATGACTGACGTACTTCATTATAACGCAAAAGTAGTTAGGACGTCTTTTCTCCATAAAGAAAAAAACAAAGATAAAATTTTAGCGAACTAGATGTGATATGATATTTGTAATAAATGATCTTCTGAAAGTTGATGATGTATGAATAGTCCAGCCAGTAAGTGAACCGGATATGTTGAAATTGCGTCAATGAGTAAAATGAACGGAGTGCGTAGATGTTTAATCACTGTCGCTGAAAATGTATCAGAAAAGTCAACGGTGTTGTACTTTACGAGCGACGTGGTTTGCTCGGTGTAGGTGGCAATGGCACATTCCCTGGAGCTTTGAGCGGAAGTGGCGAGTCTGGCGGAGTCCACAGATGTTCGGTTTGGCTTGGCGATGGACTTGATACGGGTGCGTCTAACTCTACCAAATAGCGCGGCGTTTGTGGACAACGCTGCTTGATGGGTTGCTCTGGGGTTTGGTCCCTGGCATCGTTGTTGTCTCAGTGCGCTTGACGATTGGCCTCTCTCTGCCTATGGTGTTGACCTCCTCGCTTTTGCATCGAAGCTGTAAATTACAGGGAAGGATTTACTAAAATATTTATGGGTGAGTGAGAAAAAATGAATATGAAAGTGATGATAAAGATGAAAGATCGAAAGATTCAGCCGAAAATTAATAGTGGAGTATAGATATATACGTGATCTGATGTTTATAGAATTTATTACAGGCGTGGTTGAATTTAATTTTAAATAAAATAATTGACTTGTTTTTGGCGCGTTCTTGAGTAAACCATTCTTAATATTCCGAATTGTGCTTGCTGTTAGAAGATAAGTCTAATAATTAAAGAAAATTATGTTTGTCAGTACGTGCGACATTGCTCATTTGAAAGTGACTACCACAAGACCCAAAATGCGCCTGGTTAGTGTTTATTCTTATATTACTTCCGGTTTAACTAGACTTTAGCCTTTTGGCTATGGTTTCGATTCTTCCTTTGTACCAAGCTATCATGGCGATGGCTTGATAGTGTTTACTAGAACAGGAGATGTATTCTACATTCAACCCTCGCGTCGGGCGATGCAAATGTGGCTAGCGAGCCAAATTAAAAATCAAAGTGTTTATGCGGTAATATCGCAAAAAGAGGCATACAATGTGTTATTTGTAATAAAGTTTCTCATAATTATTGTGCTAAAAGGAAAAAATTACAATACTTGACGTAGTATCACTTATATTCTGTGAACAAGAGCAACATGAGGAGGGTAATCTCAAAATTGTAGATGGTGTTAAATACTTTGAAATGACTGATTTTCTAAAACAGGATGTAAGTTTCTTAGGCCAATTAATGTATAAAACTATTGGTCAATTGGAAGGGCATTAGACACCATCTGCTGATAATTGTAATAATAGCGCGAATAGCATGGAAACATTTAATGGGAAGAATGATAGAAATCATGAAAATTTTAATAATAATAAGTCCTCTGTAACGAATATGTCCACTGAGCATAGTACTTTGAGACAAGATCTCACCGTTCGCAACAAGCGCAATACTTAAGCATGTAAAGTGGCAACAGATATCGGACAAAGCACGCTTGCTGAAAACTCAAACAATTGTTTAAGCAATATGAATGAAAATACTCCCACCACCAGCTCGATAATTATAGGAGTGGCAGAAGCCATTCACTTGCAGGAGAAAGTGTTTCACACAATGTCAAATTCCCAAATAAGTAATCATAACAGTTCAAACAGTCAATCAAATCAATATGCATATTGCCAACATTCTCATGCAATAACAAATCCTAATGTGTCTGAGAGCGAGTGGCAGCAATAAAAGAAGCGGGCACGAGATTCTAAATGAAAGTCGGTTAAGAGAGAGCAAATTATTGGCACAAATTCCAACAATGCTTCTATTCAGACTCTTACAGAGATGCTTAATGTGCAAGTTTCTAGGCGGAAACACGAAACTACAGCTGACCTATTGCAGAAATATTTTAAACAGATTGTTCCAAATATAACATTTTGTTGCGAAGAACTAAAACAAGATGAAAGGAGCTCCGGGTTTAAAGTATTATTTCCTCTTACTGAGTTGAGTAGAATGAATGACTCCGCAAATTGGCCAGCAGGAGCAACTATAAAACGCTTCTACTTCCCACGAAAAATTTTCCGAGTTTTCCGAGATGTGTTTTCAGTATATCATATTTAAATGTTTAATCACTTCGTAACAAAATTAATTTGATTGATGTACTTTGTAGAAGAAACATAAACTTTCTATGCCTAAGTGAATGCTGGCAAAATGTGTACACCATCCCTATTCTCAAAATTGATAACGATAAAAGCGCAGCATTATTTTGTCGGAGCTTCTCTGGTTCTGGGGGATGCGTTATATATGCAAAGCGGTGTAGTATTTCAAAAATCTGTTTGTATAACATATATTTACAGACCATCATATTTGGAGAATATTGAAGCGTTTTTTATTCAATTTAACATGTTGCTAACATGTTTAATTGACAAATGTAAAACTATGTTTATTTGTGAGGACCATAATATAAATAATCTCAACAAAGATAAATAATAAATATTCAAAAGTATTAAATTATATAATCCAGTCTTATGGTTTATATTCCTTATTTATTGAACCGACGCGTATTCAAACATCTACTAGGTACTAGCTCTACAGCTATCGATTACATTTTTACTGATGATCTTTTATCGGTAAAAAAGGACGTTATTAATCCTAGTTTCTCAAATCACTACGGCCAACTCGTTACGTGGATACTTGATAGTTATCCTGAATTGAATAAAAAGGAATATAGGCCAATTCAGAAAAGATGTTATACTAGTTCTACGTTATCAGACTTTAAATTCTTATTTCAAAGAAGGTCAATGATTATGCAGACTTATCAATGGAGTCAAACATAGATAAACTTTTAGACTATTTTTGGAGCCAATTTAAATGATGTTTGGTTGTGTGTTTTCTTTTGTCATTGAAAAACGTTAGGATAAACTCACGTCTCAGCAATAAGCCTATTGATTATGACGATTGCGTAGACACATTGTTCATAACCGAGCACTCGGGTCTCTGATCCTAAGCACCCAGTTGACGACTGGATGACCCACGGTGACGGGTGGTGCTGTAAGCACGAGGGTTGAAATTTTGCAGCAATCTGTTGAGGCCTACCTCCACACCGTGCCGAAGGATCTTCATTTTTCATTACAACATGAGTGAATTTTATACCTAATTATGAATGCATAATTATATATAACATTTTCAGCAAAAAACATATTTTTCCAAATCTCTTCAGAATCAATTAGATGAACATAGTAATATGAACTGGTTAAAAAACCATTTTAATAATTCCTCTCTAAGAACTGAATATGCAAATTTAAGAATTGTTGTTAATAAAAATATTTCACTAGAAAGACAAAAACACTTTATTAAAATCATCAATAAATCCAATAACAAAATTAAAATGTTATGGAATGTTGCTAATGAACAAAGGAATATTAACAAGATGGATGCTGGTATTTAATTAAAAATAAATGAGAATAAATTGACAGATGTAAAGGATGTAGCAAATGCTTTCGCAAATCATTTTTCGCACATTTCATGTACCATTAGTAACACCTTTTTTAATGTGCCATGTAATCCTACAACCTCATATAAACAGAATCGATGTTTTTTGTTCCAATCACTAGTACGGAGGTTGGTAGCGTGATTCTAGAATTGAAAAAACTCTTCAGGACTTGACAATGTATCGTCTATTATACTAAAACATTGTGCATAGTTAATACCTCGAATACTGGACATTATTAATTTGTCAGCTACTATTGTTCCCTACTGCTACTGAATATATTCAAGGTATTCATGATAGGCTTGATAAGGGTGAATATTCTCTAGGCATATTTTTCGACTTAAGGAAGCCTTTTTAATTATTGGACTTTAGAATCTTAAACCTGAAACTTGAATCGATGGGGGGCCAAATGGAATATTAAATCGTGGCTTTTATCGTTCATGTCAGATAGGAAATTTGTTGTAATAATTGATAAGACTCTATTTGATTCTAAATCAGTTGACATAGGAAAGCCTCAAAGTAGTGTCCTCGGACCCTTAATGTTTTTATTATTAGTCAATGACTTGCCTGAGTTTATTTTATCTGGTGAAGTATTCATGTTTGCGGATGCTACTTCAATCATTGTTTCGCCTAAATTATTGCCTGGGCTACATCAAAACGTACATGCGGTGTTAAATTAATTGAATTATTGGTGTGATTGTAATCGTCTCCTCATTAATGAGTTAAAGATACTGTCAGTCATGTTTTCGTACTAAAGTAGAATTTTCAACAATAATCTAAATTCATTTATATGTATGGAGAATAAGGCGTGCCTGCTGTGTTCAATATTAGATAACAAACTCCGCTGGGATAATTAAATTGATGCCGGTCTGTGAAAAAGTTGAGTAAATGTTGCTATCAATTATCAAGTCTTAAAACTAGTTTAACAACTGATGCACTATTGACTATTTACTATGATGTTATACACCCGTTTCTATCTTACAATTTAGCATTATAGGGTCAGGCCTCATATATTCAGTGAGTGTTTCTTCTCCAGAAAAGGTCGTTGAGAATTGTATTTGAGCTTGATTACAAAACTTCTTGTAGTCAAGCTCTTTGTAAAATATAAAATAATGACTATTACAGCGATTTATTTATTCAAAATCTTAACGACAATACAGCGACACTTAACGATAGTTATAAAGACAACTATGACAATTACGACAACGATGATCAGATGACGACAAGCGGAAACAACGACAAGACTAACTCAAGTTGTGACGCTACGAGGGTTTGGATTTTGTGATGTTAACAATAAAACGGGAGAAAGTCAACGACCAGATAGACGGGAGTAATGACACGCCAACGACAACGACTAGACAATGAAAATGACAAGTATAGCGCCAACTATGACGCCGACGATAATGACAACGACGACCAGGCAAGGATAAGCGGGAACAATGACAAGATTA
The DNA here is from genome assembly GCA_009867245.2 of Adranes taylori. Taxonomy (NCBI): domain Eukaryota; kingdom Metazoa; phylum Arthropoda; class Insecta; order Coleoptera; family Staphylinidae; genus Adranes; species Adranes taylori. Next base: position 1,262 of record WYDF02042929.1, on the reverse strand, counting down.
ACTCAAACTTTTTGTTGTAGATATTAGTTATGCGACAACGTAGGTATATTAGTTATGCGACAATATTGAATAAATAGGTCAATGTTATACAATATGTTTGGGTAGTTAATAGGTTAGGACGCCCATCGTTTTTATGTGTAGATATTTAAGGTAATCGAGAAGATTTAATTTGTTGTAACCTTCGACTATATCGAATGGGTCTAATTTATTTAGATCTGGAAATTTATGATTCATTTCTAAACAGTGGTTTGTAAAATTACTGTCAGTCTCTTGGGGTCGATATGATATTGTATCTCGCTTTCAGACCCCTTGATGTCTGACCGATATAACAATCATTCCTTAAACTTTTTGCTGACTATTGGATGTGTTCTATTTTTTTATGGTTTTCCAAATATGAAATTGAAGTGTATTGTATGTCTGTGTTTTTTGGGAGTGGATATATTGAGTTCATGGCGATTTGAGACAATAAGAACAATAGTCAAAATGGCTTCCCATCTACAGAAATAAACAACCTCATAAACAAAAACAGAACAAAATCGCCTTGAACTCAATTATTTGTATTAGTTTGAGCAACCGTTTTTCTACATCTCGATTAAAACTCGTTTGGAATATTTTAACAAGAATATTTCCAGAGAGAGTTTTAAAATGTTTTAACAATGATTTAAATAAAAATAATGGGAAAATGTGTTTAAGTTAAAGACATTGTATTAATGACCAAAATAATAATCTCTATATATAAGAGGATACGTCCGACTCACTGACTGACTGATTCATCAACCCGCAACCCAAATCCCTAGACCTAGAAACTTGAAAATGTGGCAAAGGATTCTCTTCATGACGTAAGCACTCACTAAGGAGGGATTTTTCCAACTTCAACCCCAAAGGGGGTTAAAGTTTTAGGCTATTTCGGAAACGGTTAAACGTAGAAGCTTGAAATTCGGCTGACTCTTTGTTCAAATCTATTCCACACGTGTAAGACGAAATTTTGATTTTCAGTTTTGAAAGGGTTAAAAGCTATGGTGGAATGTGTATAAGACAAAAATTAAAATTACCATATCTTAGAAACCATTTAGCTTAGGAAGTTGCAATTTGGCAAGAATATTCTTCATTAAAATCCATTAGACACATGTAAGACGAAATTTTGATCTTCAGCTCTTGGAGGGTTAAAATCTGGTGCCGTATCTCTATATATGGACCGTTTATTTTGAAAGTGGTGTAAGTCCATTTTTGAAAAAAATGAGATATCACGTAATTCATGCTTA
>WYDF02042918.1:0-12386 GCA_009867245.2 Adranes taylori | reverse complement strand
CAGTTGGGCTTGAAAATTTCATCACTACCAGCTCCCGATTTCATTCTAGCCTTCACCTTATTCAGGAGCTGGCGAAACACTGACATCAATTGTTCTTTCTTTTTTCAACTCAACAACCGAGCATTCTACAATAAAAAAAGTTTTAATGTTGGTCCACGCAACTGCCACATTATTCCGGTTTTTATGACCCGGAATTTTCGGATTCCAAATAATGTGTTCATTTCCAAACAATTGTAAAAATTCCAATATTAATACATTAGACTCCATTTTCAAATTACTTTTTAGAAATAAAAATAGTATAAAAACGTTTCTTTATATTATTTGTTTCTTATTATTTATTAAATATTAACTTAATATTTTAGAAATAATAATAAATAAGTAATCAGTATCAACAATTATACGCTACCACTGATATAATTTCAACTGACTAAATGATGCTAAATGACTTGACGCGGCATCTCGAAGTATGTGGCAGCCATGTCAAATGGCTTTCCTTTGATTTGCGGTAGTTTACCGACAATCGACGAGAACATTACGCATAACGAATGTTCGCCGAAGTTGACCTCCCACACGCTCCACGATTAGATCGGATGACGAATGTTGGCCAAATACACACGTGGTCTGGGACCGGCTTTAATGTTATAATCCTTTTTGATTACTGAATGTAAAAACCCCCTTGTTTTCTGTTTTTTTGTAAACCACATGCATATAATCTATGTTTATGTATATTAATTTTGATAAGAGTTGTATAAATACACTTTATCTTCAGATGAAAACAATTATTTAGTAATTTCTAATAGAGAATATCAGAATGAAACTTATAATTGTACTTCTATCTATTTTTATATTCTTAAAATTCTTTTCGGCATTACCGGATAATGGTTTCAATGTGTCACCAATATCACGAACACCAATATATCGTCCGCTTTGTTTTCAAGGATGCGGTATTTGTTCGGATGGAAGAGTTGCAGTACAAGATTCTAGATGTAATTGCAAGTGCTAGGTAAGATTTCATAAGATTTTAATCACGTAGAAAAATTATAGTCATTATTAATGTCTGAAATATTTCAGTAAAACTGTAAAACAAACCCTAAATCTAGGGGCGTAACTAGCGGACGCAGGACCCTCATTATAAATCTAGTCACAAATACTGATGTTTCACAAGTACAATTATACTAGACCTTAAGTTGGTCCATGGGCGAATACAGGCAGAGGCAAGCGGGGTAGCTGTCAGATCCCCCCTTCTCCCCACCCTCCGTCATTTATGTCTATTCCTCGAAAGCATTCGGACTAGTATGAAGTGCCGGATTTAACCAATATGCTGTCACAGTGGGTAAAAATCCCACACTTGTTGGGTGCATCGAGCTTCCTTCGTCTTTTGAAGATTCTCTACTTCCTACGTTAAACAAAAAAAAAACTATGCCGCTGTAAGCACTGAACTAATTGCCGCCTTTTTATATACTTGGTATTATTTTTATTGAAAAAGGTCATAATATTATAAAACATTTTTATTTCGGTTTTAATTGAATATTTTTTTTACTATAAACTGATTAATGTTATTACAATATTATGTTATATAAATATGATGAATTAGGTATTAGAAATTAGAATTAATGACCTAGGTGTTAGAAATTTGTCGCTCCTGTAAACAGCGCCCTCCTAGATTTAAACACTGACAGAAGCTCCGTATGCCCATGGTTGGCTCCATTCAGCGTGCACTTCAGCAAATCAATTAGCACATAGGATGGAGTGAACCGCCGTGGGTGGAAAATGATGAAATTATTTATTTCCCAATTATGATAAAGGGACAGACTATTATTTATTTCTATTAATTATTAATTTATATTACAGATTTGTTTCACTTTTTATTTCAGAATAGAATACTTGAAGATCTTCGTATGAGAAGCATAATTGTAACGTAAATACTGCAATGTTAAAAATAAAAAATGGCAATTAAGAAATTTAAATTTTAACTCTAGTTTTAATTTCTTTCAGTTAGGCTTACTTTCATAATAAACTATTAACATATTACATATAAATTTATAGATAATATAAAAGAAATTAAGCTGTTTAAATTAGATTTTAACTTTCATATACCATATGCGACGTATGTAATACGTACAGGTATATATATGATTCATGTTTAGAGATTTGTTTTATTTCACCTTAGTACGTGACTTGTATTCAATCACTGCAAACCGTTTATATGTAATTCGAAAAAGGGGCCATAAGAACAATTTACCACAAAAAGTTTTTCAAAAAAATGTTTTCCTGCTCAAAAATTTAAAAGAAAGGTGCATTTTTCAATCGCTGAGTGTACGGATGTTCAAGATTTACTTCTTACCTATTATGGACCTGTTTGAATGAAATTTGGTAGGCAGGTGCATACAATACTTCCTCAAAAGTGAGTTTTTGATGTTTTTAATAAATCCAATATGGCTGAAATGCGCCATTCTGTTTGTTTAGAAATTCTGTTTTAAAACTAGGAGGTGAAATTTTACATACTTATAGGTCCTGATATTATGCGTCAAATGAAATTAGTCCCATGTTGCCAACTATTACAAAGCAACGTTGGCATGTTTAAAATTTAATAAAATTTTCGATATCAAAGAAACTCTAAAAAATACAACATTCGAATAAATTTTGTTGTATAAGCTACCTAAAGCCCCTTCGATTTTATTTGAAACATTTTCTCTAAAATCACAATTTTACATGTATACAGAGTGTTTTTTGCCTTGCAGTCTTTGTAGTAAATTTTCTCGAAAACGGCTACAGAAATTTGTTTTAAAATTTTTTGTATCGAAAGTAATTTTATATTGAAGCAAATAAGAGTTAAAAACGGAGTAATTTGACATTCAAACAAATTGTATTACCTTCAATTACTCAGTTCCTATGAAAGTTCCAACAAATTATACTTCTGGAGCATGTGTATGACTAAAAGATCTCAAAGCTGCCAGTGTGAGTTTTTGAATATCAATATACTGAATAGATTATAAGCAGTAAAAACTGATTAGTAATACCTTGTACATTTTGATGATACTCTTTAAAATGATACCACAAATGAGTGGTCTAACTCTTATTGTTCCAAAGATGTGACCCTTATTAACTTAAACTTGCTACATTTAACGCCATTGCAACAGACATTTAACATTCATATATACACCTAAATAATAAATCATTTTATTCAGAAATTCATTTAGAATTAAATTATGCCATGCCTCCAAAAGTTTAACGAAGTTTTCGATATATCTTAGAAACTTTAAAAGGTAGAAAAACTTAAAAAATTATTGTAAATTAACAAGTTTCATACTTTTCGACACTCCGCGCCGGAGATAAAACCGGGGGATTTATGGCTAGATTAGTTAGCCTAAACAACTATTGTGCTAATTGAATTTAAGAGCCAAGTTATGAGGTGAGAGTCAAAACTAAAAAGATCTAGCCCTTTCAACCTCCCCCTCCCCCGTTTCCGTACCCCATGATAGGAACATAACACTCATTATGACTTCATTAATCGCTTACATAAATAAAACACAACAAATTGATAGATGTTCAATTCAGTACTTTATTGTACATAGAATACGTCATAATTTAATTAAGGAATAAATCAAACCATTATTTCAGATAACATAAAAAATTATGTTAAAAATTACTGTAATAATAAGTATATATGTATAAAAAATGTTAAAATGCCAATAAAAAGAAATAAGCTCATTACACCATTACATATTAAATTATTATAAAGCAGCAAGAAATTAGTTCTTGCTGGTCTGCCATTTGAAAATTAATTAAAATATACAAACAAAATATATGAATGAATTTTTAAATTAGATTTTAATCAAATCCTTTTGAAATTTACGTGTTTATATTTTACGTTCTAGAAAAAATCTATGAATCTATTTGGCGCATGTTAAAATTAAAAACAATTTAGAATGTTCTAAATTTACATAAAAATCTCTCACAGAAAATAATTTATCATACTTACTGGAACTAACAGAATATTGACTAACATCTACAAAACACATAAAGTCAACACCAAATGATATAATATTCAGGAGGCGGCTATTACTTGCCTCTTCTTCTAGTTCCCTAACTCTTCTTCCACGAGTAATACATTTCTAACGGTTTATTCACTTTCCAATATTTATCATTCACTTGTCCCAGTGTCTGATTCCCATTCAATTGAACATATTGACCGTTAGATGGGGATATATAAATGCAAAAATTTAATAAGTTGTGACTTTGCGACAATTGGGAATCAAGGTCTAATGTTAAACGCATTGCGAGATATTTGTGTAGATGATCAACTGTAGCGTTGGCTGTAGTCTTAATGTATCTGTAATGAAAAATAAAATAAATAAGAATAACATATTATGTATTTGAGATAAAGGGTTTATAAATTGTAATTTATATATCGGAAAATTCTAGTTCCAATGCGTATAAAATTTAAGCAATAGCAATCAGTCAATATCTTAGATAAAAAAAATTAAATACTTTTATCAGTTCTATTTATCAGTAATAGGGTGTTATGTTAAAATGGCAATAAATTTTACTCAAACAATAATAGCACTGCAACGATATTCTATTTTGTAGAAGAAAATGTTCAATATCGTAGAAGACACACTTTTGGTAGACAGACACTATACGTATGTAAAATATTATATGATTTTATATAACACGTACCTCACAGAATTCTCTTTAAGTGCACGCACCAGTTGATTATCACCAGCCATTTCTGTAGGATGCGGTTTAAATACCAATTCTATTTCGTTTAGAGTGAGCGGCTCAGATGGCCCACCTTCACCTTCAGTATCGGTTTGTTCAGTACGTTCGGATGATTCAGATTCTTCACTACGTTCAGATGCAAGAGCACTGTTCTTAGATGAGCCCAAACGCTTACCACCACTACCGGCTCCACCTCCACCTGCTGCACGTCCAACGGAACTAACACTCGATGATACTGGACTAGGCGGTTGCGATGGTGTACTTCGACCTGATGGAGCAGGACTTTCAGGACATGCGCCACTAGCTGTATTGGGCGCTGGCGTGCTCGAATTTAGCGTACCTGAGATTGGAGTGTTATTTGTAGTAGTAGTAGTAGTAGTAGTAGTAGTAGCAATAGTAGTAGTAGTAGTAGTAGCAGTAGTTGTTGTTATTGTCGGTGCTGGCGCTGTGGCACTTGTATTAACTGACTGTAGATTTGTCGCGGGATTTGTTTGAGAATTCTGGAAATTATAATATTTCTATATATACTATCATTAAATATATTTTTTTATTACTTTGAAAATATTGCACTATGCTATTTCCATTGAATGTGTACTAAATTAAGTACACAAACTACACAAAATAACTTACGGTATTTTCGCTTGCATTACAACTTGTAGCACCCGCTATTCCATTTTCATTCGTTCCTGGCTCCTCATTTGCTTTTCTTGCTCCTCGATTAGGTCTATTTTGCGACTGCAATTTAATTCCTTCATTTATAGAATTTACAAGAGCTGCTTGCGAGTGACTTTTATTCAATTTTGCCAGTACTCTTTCCTGATGAGCTTCATATTCATCTCGACTAGGATATATTTTCGATATTAATAAATCAAAATTTGGATCCGGCCTTAAGGAACGTTTGGATACAAGTTTTTTTCGGCATGTTGGACATTCTTTATTACCTGAGCGGAGAGCTGTTATGATACAATCAGAACAAAACCGATGTAGACATTCCTTCGTTGTCATAGTCTTCTTTAACATGTCTAGGCAAATTGGGCACATCAACTCACTGTGCAAACTTCTTGGAGAGACTGCTATTTCTGTATTATCAACAATTGGATCTTGCGGAGTTCTATGCAATTCGTATAATGAAAGTTCCCAAGTTTTGTTTAAACCAATTTGATCTGTACTTGCCATTTTCATAAATTTCGAAATTCAAATAAAATCTTCCAAAATCATTTAATTGCCACAATTAAAAGTATAAATTACATCTTTAAAATTATTTACAAACATGAAATATTATAGTGTATTTGCTAGAGAGTGCAATAGTCAAGAGTAGTCAAGATACACACGAAGCCATAAGCAAACGATTTTACGATGACATAGAGTGGTATATTTTGTAACTCTAGCGAGAGTAGTTGCGCGTTATTTTTATGTTAACAATTTTATTAAATTGGATGTAATTTTATTAGAAATTTATTTACTTGAAAGGAATATAAAATGTATTGTAACAATTTACTTACCAACGGGTTATAATATAAGAAATGTTTATAAAGCTATTATTCACTTTAGATAATCACTACTTGGCAAGAATAGTTCTTTCCGGTCCTGAACTCCCATTAGAACTAACGTGTTCATATAATATATCATTTGTTAAGTCCCTCAAAAAGTCGAATGGAATAACACCTGTTTAAAATAAGTCAAAATTTTAACAACTCTAAATAAAAATGAACACACAAGTTTATGCGTTTAACTGTTTTTCTTATGGTTTTTATATTTTAAAATAAATGACTGATTTGAGTACTATTTCTAAGCATATTGATTAGTGGTAAGAGTAAAAGTGTCAGAACAGACTAATTGAACTATGATGTATGGTCCGTAACCGTAGTACGTGATGGTTCGCGATATGGCGGGTCCCATATAAAACTTTATTTTTTATTTAAATTTACAAGTATACGTATTATAAGTTATTATAAGTATTACAGATTGATTATAAGTTATCAATCTTTAAATATTCTACTCATATTTAAACTGAAATACTTCATTATTGTATCAAGTGTTTAATTGTGAAATTGTTAATAATAACTTCTTAAAATATTAATTTGTTTAAAGTTTATATATAGTAAAATATATATTGTATAATTCAGAAATTGTTAATAACACTTTAAAAATTCTAATTCGTAAATATTTCTATATCGTTAAATATACATATAATCCTCAACAAAATTTAATTTGTAAATATTCAAAAGTGAAATAAGGGTTTTTTAAAATTATTTAAGTCGCTTATAGGCCTGCACAGCGCAAATATACCGACAATAAATAATTAGTAAAGAAAGAAAAAATAATGCTCTCTAATTCTATACCACAGATCAATAGTATACATACATCTAATCAAATTTTCTACTGATACCGAATTGTCACAAATTGTATTCTAACCTCAAAAGTACTCATTGAGAATGGAACCAATTCAGGACTGTCTTACTTTTGCTTGTACTTTTATACGTAAAGGTACAAAATGGCAGCTCCAACCACCTAACTTGTAAAATAAAGATTTAATTAGCGGATAATAATGGCAATGCCAAAAAAATGTGTAATTTATGTGATGCAATAGTGTTATTAATCATATTTGTGTTAATTTTTTTAAAATCTTGAATTAGTTTTTTTTATGTGAAAACGTGTTTCGTCAAATGTATTTGTTTTTATATAATACTTTTTACATCCGGAATGGGGTTGCAGTTAAAGGTTGCGCAAGCGCCGGGATGTAGATTTAATTTCGGTATCGGATAATAATGCTTAAAAAGCCTAGTGTCAAGGCCAAAAAAATGTTTAAAGAAGAAGACGGAATCAACTTACTTAATTCATTAATTCAGAATAGGCCGGCGTGATAAAAAATAGAAAGAAAGATTAATTCAATACGAATTACAATAATATATTTCATGCTTTTGGTTATAATGCAATTATGAAAAAAAATATTTGAAGGTAGGTGGTTCTAATCTTTTTTGCGTAATTAATTGTTAAATTAAGTTCATAGTTTTTACAAGCCGACAGTAATTCAGTAGCTGAAATTTAAGGGTTTTCTATTGCGTATTTTATTGATTTGAGAAACTTTACTGGATTTGCAGGACTTTATATTCCCATGCATTTCATTTCTCATTTATTAAAAAAAACAACTATTTATTAAACCAATAACAAGATTGTTTTTCTGTATTTAGTGACAGAGCAGGTGAAGTTTATTTTTTCTAGGTATTGTGCTTAGCTTATTATGTGTTTTATTATTTTGGTATCAAAATAAATATTTAATATCTATGTTATATTCAGATACGCAGTATTTTACAATACCTGCAATTTTATAGAATAGCTTGGCGTTTTAAAAATGTTCAATAAAACTACATTGTGCAAAAATACAAAGTTAATTTATTTAATTACATTCATTATTACCATATTTTTATCATCACAATTATTTGTTATGTAACACCAATAGGCGGAATGAAAAAGTTTCAAAAATTGGAAATTGATCGATTCCAAGATCGTATGCAAAATGTTCTCGAAAACAACGACTGTTCTAAAATATTTAAGAGCTTCTTAAGACGTACACGACCGCAGTATATAGATGTTTATAAATTGTATAAAAAAGCCTTTAAAGCAAAGCACAGTGGACTAGGAATTACCGACTCAATAACGGAACTTATTGAAGATATTGATGAACTTGATCTTGTACAAGGGAGCGATGCAGATGAAACATTGAAATTCATAATGATGAATTGTTGTGTTATTCTAGAGAAGACAGTACATGGTATGTTTATTCAGTATCTAAATGAAAATCACAGGTAGTGCATTGGCTACTACACATGTAAGTAATTTATTTATTTAATTTAATAAATACGTTGTTAACAACATTTGTTGAATGTTGTTGAATGATTCTGCTTTCATTTGCTAATTGGTTTCTGTTTTCATTTAACTCTGGCTCATGAATAAGAAATATTCCCTTTTTTTCAGGTTTATATAAATTTCTTTAAGCATGATTATGGCACACCAGCAGAAATTTAAAACAAATCAACTTTCTAGTCTATTCTAACTTTAAGTTTAATATATACATATTTTTCCATTATTTACTCTAGATACCTTCCCCTAGATATATTTTAGGTCCTCTAGATACCTTTCTTTATTTGGCTCAGTAAGTACTTTTTCACTGCTTATATAACACATAACCAATTGTGATTTTTCATAAGAGAAAAGTAATCGTCTGCCTTCCATTTTATTCTTAGTTTAAAAGAACTATTTATTTATAAAACAATCTAAATTATTCTTAGTTTAAAAGAACTATTTATTTATAAAACAATCTAAAGAATTCTGTTTTAGAAAGCTAATACAAAGGTTTAAATATTCTTTTTAATTATGAACAAAAAAATCTGTATTTCGTTCATTCGTATTTGTATTTAAGTCTCTGTGCGGCATCAGAGTTTAAATTTTTGTGTAAATTATAAAAACACTAATCAGTGGATACACCTGATAATAAATAAATAAAGTAGAACACTATTATATTTAATGAGTGTATTACAACTAAAAGCCGCATATAAGATTTGAATATTTATAATTTGAAGCAAATATGGTCTCGAATTTTGTTCACTTTCCCAAATGTCTCAACTACGTAGTTTGTCAAAATAAATTTTAAAGCATTCCAAAGTTTGTGCTACTTAAAGTGAATACACTAATAGAAAGTGACCGCCCCAAATGAATTCGTCAATATTATGAGACATATATAAAGAACTGGGAAAGTGTATTATAAAACATGTTCAGGAAAGATCAGTACCACGTTCACTGCGTACAAGGATAGTGGAAGGAAAACCAACATTAGAGACGCTAGAACATGTCGCCCGAAAAAAATAAAGAAAAAACAGGAGCAACGGGAATGTCAAAACAGGAAAAATTGAAAAATCATGTACAAAGTTATGTAATGAAAATTTTAAATACAAGAGACGTACAAAGGAAAAAGTTTGCTCCAAAACTCACAAATTCTAAACGCATAAATTACGTCAAGAGCATTTGAAAACACATTCAACCGACAATTTAACATTATAGAACAACTTCTGAGGAGGGACTGGTTAGAAATAAAAGTTGTTATAACGAAGGAATAGATGTTGATTTTAACATCAACATTAAATGACCTGAAATTCAAAACAAATCTTGACCAAAAACACCGAAAGTTGGTTTAAATTTGTTAACCAACAAATTTAAAAATTGAAATAAAAAAAGGTTTGATTAGCTATTAGAGAAAAAGTGAAAGTTTACTTATACTTAGAATGCAGCCAGGACAGGACTTTCTATTATCAAACTATATGTAAACGATATATTCGGAAAAGGTTGTACTATTCTCGAAAATTTACTTGTGAAAATTAGAGAAGTTTAAATATTACTGACTTCATTCAGTTCTTTCAGTAAAAAACGCACAAGAAAGAAAGTAGTAACATTTTAATATTATTACGTACTTAATACCAACAAGCAAACCAACATTATAATTTAATTATAACAAATAACTTAAAAAAGCGCTGTATAGTTTGTCCTTGTTAAATGACTGTATAGCCTGTCTTCGTTGCACCTAATATCTGTATAGATGGTACAATGATGCCTCATCTCACCTTTTTCTCATTTGGTGTATTGTACATGCCAACATCAACAACTAATTAAAAACATCAGCTACAAACTTCATCTAATGTAGTGCTGGTTGGATTCATAAATTAATAATCTATAAGACAAATTTTCATTTCTATCAAGCAGATGGTTGGTGGTTTAGGAGTCAAGGACTCCTAATAAAGAAGGTGCTGATGATCCCTTATAATAATGGGTGAAATGGCGCCATACATTTTGAACCAACCCGTTTTTAAGACATTTGTTATAATTAAATTATAATGTTTGCTTGTACGTACCTAGCTTGCTGGTTTGCCTGGTTTGTTGGTTTGCTTGTTGGTATTACGTACCTAATAATATTAAAATTCGGTTATTTGCCTTTCATAAAAATTGAACTGAAAAATTCTACTTACTCTTCAAAGTAGTAGCATGTTTATCAGAGAAACATAACTCGTGTGCATAGAGATATACCAATAATTTTCTACATGCAAAATGCAATATTTTGTAATTATAATGACACATCACATTCTTGATGGTGACATATTAATTGAGTTATTCTTCTGTACTTAATTTTCCTATTGTTACGTTTATTAATTATATTGAATAATTGTGAAATTTGTTATTCTGTTTTTTTTTTAATTAGATAATATATTGAATAAATAGTACAACAAATGTGAATTATTATTTGTAACAAATAAAGTACATATTTTATACGTATTCAAGCAATGTTTTATTACTTTGCGGAATAAAATACCCAATATTGAAAAACGCCTTAAATAACGAAACTAAAAATCTCATGTTTGGTGGATTGAATATTTAAGGTTTTAAACTTTCTTTCAACCTAAAATTTTCCATATTTTCTTACATATCAATTTCTTTAGAAGAGTAGTGAACACGACTGGTTGGATGAACACGAGGATAACTTCACAAACTTTCTTTACAAACTTACTACGTAATATAGCCGCGATTGGTGCATAATTTCGATCGAAATTTCAAAATTCACACTGTTTCGGCAACACAACATTCTGTTTTCAGTAGTTCCCATCATTGTTCAAGTGTAAATCGATTCATTTCGTACTGTGGGTTTTTCCACTAAATATCTTAAGAAAATTTTAAGCTCATGCTAATACAGAATGACTTAAATGCGTTGTTTTTCAGGAGCGAAAACAACTATTTCGCCTAATTATCACTTAGATAATACGTATATCGAAAAAGTTGAAATAGTAAAAGATCTTGGACTAACATTTGAATTTGACTCTAAGTTAAGCTTTCCTAATTTAAAAATCATCTTTTTAAATTAACATTAAAGAGCATTAACATTAACGAACTAGATCGGGTAGTCTTTAATGTTAATGCTCTTCGATTGTTATATTCTGCACTTGTAAGGCCAAGAGGTGAATACGCTAGCGTAATATGGAACCCATATCATTAGTGTGCAAAAATGACAATTGAGAGAGTACAGAAAAGATTAATGAAAACGGTGCATTTAAACTGGGTATAAATGTTAGGATATATGGATATGACTTTGTTGCATACTTTAAACAACTTTTGTAGATTGAAATAGATATTATTTATTTTAACATTACCCGAATGGGTAAGGAATAGATCAAAAAACTGTTTCATTTGTAAAAATATAATTATGTTGTTAAATTAAGAAATTAGATTCAAAAGATATTTATAATTAAAATTAAAATATAATTATGTACTTAGATTACGAAATTAGATTTAAACGACATTTATAATTATAATTTAGATCGCACATAGTATTTATTTGCTTTTTAGTTTATCCCTTTCTAATTCTAATATTTCTAATTGCAACTTTTGTTGGTTTTTTATAAAATCAAGTTCCAAGTCAGCTTTTCTCTGTAAAATTTGCATTTCTGCCACATGTTTTTCTTTCATTAATGTTAATTTCAAATTGATCTCCTTCTCCAGCAATTTCCCTTTTAATTCTTCTATTGAAGTTTTTGCTGCAGCCCATTTTTACGCAATACGTCCTTTGTCCTGTACGTATCACCCATCTCACAATTCAATTCTTTCTCGATGGTTTTCCAACATTC
>WYDF02042907.1:0-12386 GCA_009867245.2 Adranes taylori | reverse complement strand
CTCGATATAAAATTGGGGATTATTGAGAGAGGCCTATGTTCAGCAATGGACGAGAAACAGGCTGTTTGATGATGATGTAACGCAATGCAGTTGAAAAGAACTACTATATTTTTTATAACTTTTTGCCGCCATCACTTTTTCGATAGTTCAGTTAATAATAAATAGAAAAAGGTATAGTTTACTACCTTCATGGAAGCAGCAAAAGAATATTTAATTTGACACGCATGCAATGTATGAAGCAGTAGCAGGCACAGATAGTCAATACAACTATCGGCAGAGAGGGATACGCAGATGCATGGTTGATTGTTCATTATGGTTCCAGTAAAAATATGCATGAATAATAACTATATCGCAACGATCTGCATAACGCGTCGGATGCAAAGCGATGATGGTTTCGATTCTAATAAATACCGTACAGTTTTATAACAGAACGAGTTACATAAATGATTAAACCATTGTGAGCATAGTAATTATTGTACTGCTTTGTTGAGTTGAGTGTTGATGAATATAAATCTTTGTGATTTATAAAGAGCCAACAAGTCGTTTAAACAAGCAATTAATTTACAGGTCTCTTCTTGATATATTTTTAAATTTTACAGTTTCTTTCATAAATTTGAAAATGAGTTGAATTTTAAATTGAATAGTAAACATTTGGGAATATGATACTTTTTATTAAAATAAACTATATTTATTTTAATAAAATTAAAATAAACTAGATTTACTGCATGATAGCAGTAAATTTTTTGTTCGTCACTTGTTTTTTGCTTGTCTGTTTAAGGCGTAGAGTTTTAGACGGAACCGAGAACTGTACTTTATTGTGGTATTTTTATGGAACGAAACGATTCGTCGCGTTCCGAGTGTGGAACCAGACTTCCCATCACTACTTACACTTGAACATGTATAAATAAATTAATAAAAAATATATGATTTTGATGAAAAAATTCGTCATATTTGCAAGAAATTATTATTTAAAAAGAAACAAAAATACTCACCATCAATATCATAACTCCTCCATCCATAGGCAACATTTAACTCTTTCTTACCGCCAAACAAACCAAAATGTATACGTCCGTTTGACTCTTGTGGATTCAGTGTACGCTTGGCCGCCGCAATAGCCCAATGTTTCGTGCCCAAACTAGCAACGAGCAAGGCTATCGCAATACAGGAACCGAAAAATGTTGCAAAGATCATACCGCGTCTGAACATGTTCTGCATTTTGATCTATGTTTAATATGATACTTTTTGCGTGTTTATCTTTTACTTTTTCTATGAACGGTACCGACGCTAGTACCGTAGATTATGTTTAAATAATTTTCATTTTCAATAAGTCATGTAGCACTAAATATTTACACAATATTAATGAACTTTAAATGTTTGTTTATATAGTTTTCGTAACATCATGCCAGATTATTTTATAAGCTATTTTCAGGATAAATTTAAAACACATTAATTGTTTTATGTTTAGATCACTAATATTTATTTTATCATTTTTAATTATAACAATTATATTATACTATACTACCGCAAGTTCTGGTGAGGTGGAACACTGAACCACATTAGGAGATTGGCAGCACTTATCATTTGAATTAGAAGTTTGCATTCGTTGAGTACACTTAATTAATTACAATCCTGACTTAATTTGTTCTAATTAATTAATTAGAATCCTAATTTGATTTACAATCCATACTTAATTACTTAACACAATCTCAGGTCAACTTTGAATATGCATTAAACATAACTCGATATGTTACGGTAACATTCATTCTTTCAACGATATTAACCTCTTATAATATAGATATTCATTAAGTTAGTACTAAATTTTAGCTGAAACTAAAAAACGTTACATAAAATAACCTTTATTATAAAAAAAAAATCAAAGTAACTTGAGAGAAGAATCGCTCTCACTTCAAGTTTAAGCCTTTCAGCGGAAACTGTCTGAAGTAAGTGTGGATGCCAAAACTCTCAAGGTTTTGGCACTATGGTGCCATTGACGAACTGCCCTATATACGGTTCGTCGAGGGTAGCTGGAGCCGTGAGAGTTTTGGGTTATGGGAACGAAGACCAAAACCAGCGAACAGGAGATGTCAAGTGATTTAGAAGATCAATCTAATGAACTAACATGCTAAATCTTAACACTTAACCTCTCGGTACGAAGCCTAGTTAACACGTGCGAGTCATACTGCTTCTGTAAATTTTGTACTATAATTGAGTTTTATGACTGCGTCTAAAGTGGAATGCTGCAACGTGCGTGAAACTTTAGATTTACCTGTAAGTCGACGGGGTTTACCGAGAATGTCACTACTAGAAAAATCAGGTAGTGCGAGGCTGGCGTGAGTCAGGAGTCAGCGGTCGGGGAAATGTGGAAGCATTGTTTCATTACGTTGAGGAGTGTGTCGATGGGACAAGAGAAATAACATCTACAACTAAATTGCTAATCAGGCTAGTTCATAAAGGAATTTGATCTGGGCCGCCCAGGTCGTGGTCATATGATCTTGCGATTGTCGCTTGGGTGAGCTGCATTATACTTTTGATAACCTGCACTATAATAAATGAGAATCATGTAAGCGAAAGGTGAGGTGTGTACCATTGTAACATAGCATGATACTCTAAATATCTTTAATTGAATTAATTACCCTAAATAAATAAATTGCAAGAGCACACTACTAGAAAGAAACCAGTTTAACAATAAAATGTAAACATAATTGAAAGATAGGTTGAGATGTTGTTATTTGTCGTTGTTAATAATAATATCTAGGCATTATCCGCATAAAGATAAGAGTAACGTTGTTGATCTATGGGAACATACGCATTAGCTATGTTATAAGAAACACGCGTTAACCGCCTGATAATACGTCATATTTATTAGCGTACAAGTATTGGTTCACTGGTGTGGAAACTTCTGTTGCGTCGCTAGTTTGTATGATGACCGTAACACGTAAAAATAAATCGAGTGAATGGCTTCATAGAGACCGTATAACGGAGAAGGATATTCTGTGGAGGCTCCCTGCCTATAAATACTACGTTGTTGCATAGAATATTTCAGTCCAGTTCTTGGACTCGAAGCCAGCAAACAGTAGCAGCGGCCACCAACGACAATCGAATAGAGTAAGCATTTGGTGAGCATTTTCATATATTTTATATTTTTGGTTTGTATGTATTTGATTTAACTTCGTTCCTCTTTCTACCTTACCTAGTTCCTATCCCGCTAGAGTGTATGGCTCCAACATTTACTTAATAAAGTCGGTCTTTGTCGCTCAATACGCTTGATACGACCGGGGGGTGTACACAAGGCGAGACAAAGGGGACAGCCCCCCCCCCCCCCCCTCTCCTCGCCAATTTGTTTATTCCACAACCATAACAAGCGGCTGTCCTCTCCCTTGATTTAAAAACTATTAGAAGCTGCGTACACTCATGGACACACATGAAGAAAATCAACATATAATAACAAAGTCAACATATAATAATAATAATTAGAATGGATATTTCGTAAATGTAAGGTCACCGGTGTATTAATTAATATCATGATTGAAATTAATATAATCATTTGTGTCTTTGAAAAAATTACCCCACTCAGAAAACGGACCAGACTATCGCGATTTCCGGTCGGGTGTTTAGACCACTACACTAGCGGAACATGGATTTCAAAGAACAAATGAGTTTATATGTGTAAAATCCAACAAGTATTTGTGGGTTGGAACTTTTTCAGCTCATTACGGTTGAGGGCATTATATTTCTTCAATCCATCATACATTTAAAGATTATCATAAATTAAAATTTATGGAGGAGGATCCTAACTTCCACAGACTGTTCTGGTCCGGTTCACAGACGATTATAGAGCTTCCTACAATGCAGGAGCTGGAATGTACGGAGAAGGGCCAAAGTACAGATTGTTCTGCCGTTTAGGCAGATGTGCTACCGTTTTTTTAGGTCGGAATGTATGCAAATGTGCATTTCAATCTATGACCAAAATTGGGCCAGGACTGATTGAGTAACCCATTAAGGCACTATATAAACTGGTCACGGATACCCATGTGGAAAACCTGGTAGTCGCATACACAGTGTAAGTCATCTGTTTTATACGGATGACTTAAAACTCTACTTTCCCGGCGAAAAGGAGTTAAGTACCTCCTTAAACATAGTCACCAGGTACTCTAAGGACATTGGTATGGCATTTGGATCAGATAAATGCGCAATGGTCCATATCAGAAAACGAACATCGGATGTAGAAAGGGCAGATATTCAGCTTGCTGATGGATCAACCTTCTCACACCTTAAGGTTGATGAGAGATATCTGTATCTTGGTATGAATGAGTCATATACATGATGCAGTCAATATCAAAGAAACTCTCAGAAGCAAATACAAAAACACCATCAATAAAATTTGGCGCTCCGAATCAAAATTGTCACCACAAATATACTTGGTGTTGCGATAATATTATATAGTTTTGGTATTATAAAATGGCGGCAAGACAAGCTGAAAAAATCCTTGACCGATCTACAAGGAAAGTGATCGATATTACTTTTCTCTTATGAAATTTGTTCACGAGCACAAATTAGCGGCGGTAGGGTCATTTTTGTATAAGGCTGCAAGAAAAGCGTTCAAATCCCTTAGACTATTGTTCTTGACTGATATGCGGGCCAATGGTGGTGAAGCAATGAACGTGATGAAGTTAGATATCGAAGCTCAAAAAGGTAGTTCGAAAATCAGAATTGCCAATATTCAAAGAACTCCATCGGGATAAATCTATGCATGGCCAATTTTATAACGTCATTGTCGAGTTAGAGCTGTCACCACATTTAACATTCGGCTTTTTAAGATCTGCTGTATTTTTGCATGTCAAGATGGTGTCATAAACACACTTGTCTACCGTAAGAATATAATGGCCGTAGACGTGGCAGATATGAACTACCGAGCATGCAAGTCTCAACTAGAGACACTACTTCATTTTCTTTCCGCATGCCCTCTGTATGCTAGAACAGAATACACCGAGCGCCATAATGCTGCCTTAAAAGTGCTAGATTTTCAGATGCGTCATTCTTAGGGTATAGACAAAGACCCGGTTGCACCCTACGTTGTTAAGGATATTGAAAACGTAGTTGAAAATGACGCCGTTAAAATCGTTTGGAATTACGGTTTTCCTACAACCCATCAAATAGTCGCAAACAAACCTGATATTGTGTTAATAGATTCCACTAAGCGGGAGATGTTCCTTATAGATTTCTCTAGCCCCGCTGATAAAAATATTGAAATTAAGGAACGAGAAAAAGTGGTTAAATATCAGGATTTGCTATGCGAGCTAAGGATCCAATATCCACGTCATTTCATCAAATTGGTTGTCCTCATCATTTGAGTCAAGGCGCCAGGTACTCCCTAATAAACTATATTAAGACCATACTGATTTGCGACGCCAAAGCTGAAGAATTAGCAAGGCCGTAATCCTGGGCACTTTGAGTTTACTTTGGTCACACGACCCGAGAATGACGTAAGGACTTACTCTATTGTTTAGAGAGTCGTTACGTGATATCTGCTTAAAGAAGAATCTTGTATATGACGTCGACTTTTAAAGGTGCTGAAATTGAGATTCTTTGGAGGTGCACGCTACAAAGCGAAGGAAAAAATTAGAATAGATATTTCATGAGTGTTCGGTCACTCGGTGTATTAATATAATTGAAATTAATATAAACATTTGTGTATTTGAAAAAGTTACCCTACTCGGAAATCGAATCCGACTCTCTCGATTTTCGGTCAGGTGTTTAGACCACTATACTAAAGGGGTACGGATTTCAAAGAACAAATCATTTTATATGTGTTAAATTCTCGTATGATCAATCTACGAAATGTATTTATAAACAAGTATTTGTGTCTTGTAACTTTTTCTAAGACACAAATGATTGTATTAATTTCAATCATTATGTTAATACACGGAGGTAGACTAATGAAATATCCATTCTATGTATCATTCTAGCCGTCTATAAGGCGTAATTTCGTCTATAAGGCGAAATTAATATACAAATCAAAACAAGACTAGTGGTGACACCTACCTGAGGACATAAAAACCATCTGTTGACGGAAATGTTGTTAACTGCAAATACTTGTTTATAAATACATATCGTAGATTGTTCATACGATAATTTAACACATACAAACATTTATTCTTTGAAATCCATGTCCCGTGTATTGCTCTAAACACCTGACCGGAAATCGGGTTGGATTCCTGAGTGGGATAACTTTTGCGAAGACACAAATGATTATATTAATTTGATTATAATAATAATATTAATAATGTGCAAGTGTAAAGCATAAGTATCCCGTCTGAAGGTGGTACCTAGCCGGAGCAAATAAAATAAATTCTGTAAAATACACTGCAATTGCAAAGCATAAGTATCCCGTCTGAAGGTGGTACCTAGCCGGAGCAAATAAAATAAATTCTGCAAAATACAGTGCAAGTGTAAAGCATAAGTATCCCGTCTGAAGGTGGAACCTAGCCGGAGCAAATAAAGTAAATTCTGCAAAATACAGTGCAAGTGTAAAGCATAAGGATCCGGTCTGAAGGTGGAACCTTGCCGGAGCAAATAAAATAAATTCTGCAAAATACAGTGCAAGTGTGCAAGTGTAAAGCATAAGTATCCCGTCTGAAGGTGGTACCTAGCCGGATCAAATAAAATAAATTCTGCAAAATACAGTGCAAGTGTAAAGCATAAGTATCCCGTCTGAAGTATCCCGTTTTTGCCCTAAAGGAGTATCATCGATACACTTGAATTTGACACAAAGAAGTGCAATGTTTATGAATATTATAAAAATTTTAATATTGATAAATTTTAAATTCTTCAGAAGAAACTTCAAGATATAATATATGAATCATTCAAGATATAATAACATGAATTTGTTTAGATAACGCATGACCAGATCGAAAACAATTCAATATGAACATTCAGCAGACATTTAATTTGGAATGATAAGTATTAGAGAACGTTTTTTAACTTACATTTGTTATTCTCTCCGTATAGTAAAATGAATATTTTAAATTAATAAAACTTGAATCAAGAAAGTAGCCTAACGTACACAACACTATGCAATTTGCCTTGAGGCTTATAATTCACTGGTTTCGAATTTAGAGAAAAACACGTAAATCAAGATAGAATACCAATCTGCATATAAACAGGATGCTTTTAAGCAGTGACCCTAAAACATTTTGTGTATTTTAATAATCAGACATGAACTCGCTTACAATTCTGTCCAAAGCTGAAATTTTACAGAATATAGTTTGAAACCAGAGAAAAGTAATAACACTAATTACTCTCTAACAAATAATTATTTATAACTCTTACAAGTAATTGAAATATTTAATTGATTTTAGATATATTTTCATAGTATTGCTTTCGGTGATGGTTACCATTGCTTTCCTCATTAATTTATTAACAGATTGAGGTACGGATAATCATCATAGGTATTTGCATAATCCCTTCACCAACTGTCCTCTGATATTAGCATTGTATCTACTGAGGACTCAGGATTTACAGGCTCCTTAGCGCTATCCACAATTTTGTTCTTTTCTCGGTCCAGGAACTACAACGGAAGACAATGTATTACGCGTCTCTAGGTATTTTGCGAAGGTACCGTGTCTCGTAAGGACTTGCGTTAGGTGATAGTGTATATCTCCATGGCTTCTCTTCAACCTGGGAGTGATTCTCGGTATTAATCTATGTGTCCACCTTCCTTTGTCTGAGCTGTCCCATTCCAGTTGCCAATCTAACATCAAGGCTTCGGTTGCTTCGTTTCAAATGCTATCTCTCGGCCCGGTTTCCTCTTTCTGCTCCTTTTTGCTACAGATTCTTTTCCAGCCTTGCAGATGAAGCGGTGGCTTCTCTGCTATTACTTGCAACACTTCATTTGAAACTGTTCTATATGCTGGCGTGACTGCCACTCTTTGGACGGCGATTAGTTCTTTTCTTATCCGCTGAAATTGTGTAGTTTCCGACCAAATGGGAGCTACGTATAATATAATGGACTCGGCCACACTGCACAGGAGTCTCCTTTTATTGGTTTTTGGTCTTCAGGCTCTAGGCATTAGCTTCGCTATTTGCAAAGCTTCACTTCGTACTTTATCTGCAACTTCTTGATGTATTCGGTGAATTTGGGGCTAGGGTCCAATATTACACCTAACTATTTAATACATTTTTTGTAAATTTATGAGGTGACCCTGTACCTTTATTTTTGGTGTCGTTACCTTCTTTCTCCCTCTTAACAGCATAGCTTCCGTTTTTTAGGCTCTATGCTCAGTTTAGCTCAGCTAAGCTCTAGCGCCGAATTGATTTTGCGTTCTAATGCATCGGATGTTTTGCGGTGCCCAGCACCGCTGTCAGCTTCGAAGCCAATTATCGCTATGCCCTGTGGAAACTCCATCTCTAGTAATCCGTCATACATAATAATCCACAGCAATGGTCCTAGGACTGATCCTTGCGGTACCCCACTTGTCAGATTCCATTGGTACTTTTTGCCTTGGCTTTCGCATTTTACTATTCTCTCTCTGAAGTAATCTGCCATGATTCTCTTTATGTAGTACGTTGGGACTTCCATTTCATTCAGCGCCTTCAAGATGGTATGTCAGCTGGCTGAGTTGAAAGCGTTTCGTAAGTCTAATATTACGATCAGGCTCACTTTCCTAGTTCTGCATGTGCCTCTATTAGCGTGGTTTGCAATGTTTTTTACTTCCTGTATCGCGTCCGTAGTGTCTTTGCCTTTATGGAAGCCAAACTTTTTTGTCAAGAGTCCTCCCCTCATATCAATGAACATCTGGAGCCTTTTTCGGGATTAACCGTACAAGTAGTTTTTCCATTCCGTTCAGCAAACAGATAGGTCTCTATGCACTAGGTTCATCAGCATGTTTGTTTGGCTTTCTTATGAGAATGAGTTCAGCCGATTTCAACTTTAGGGATTTTCCCTTCCAATAAGGCTCTGTTTAAAACCCTTAGTAAAAGTTCTGGAGCATGCTTCGCCGTTATTTGTATAGCTTCATTCTGGATTCTGTCCGGCCCTGATGCTTTGCTCTCTTTAATTTTAGAAACAGTCTCTTTAAACTCGGTATAAGGTGAAGTCCTCAGGTTTTTTTCTGTTCCGTTCCTACCAGGTTATCCATTGCCGTTTTGTCTATCAGTTCATGTTTCGGAAATACCTGTTTTCTGCCACTTCCTCCAAGTGCATTCACCGCTGGATTTAGATTTGCACTATTTAGTTTACTATACACGGTTTAATACGGCAATCCTCGATTTAATACGGCAAGGATGGTTTTCCACTTGGTCTATCAGCGTGTTCCATGCCCATTTTCTGGCTCTTGCAGATTTCTCTACTCAGGTTTGGCTTCGCCACTTTTGCCTTTTGCTTGTCTTCTTCAGCTCGTAAGAGCCCTTCTTTCGAAGATTTCTTTGATATCTCCTTCTGGCTCTTATGCTCAATTGCCTTAAACTTGCGATGTTATCGTTTCACCAGTATACTTCTTTCTTACTTGAGTGGCCTCTTCTTCTTGGCATACTTCTTCTCATGCACGCAAGGATTATACTTTCATTCAGGGCTTCTGTCGCTTCCCATAGTGTTTCATATTCGATTTGATTTTTTTCCTCGTATTTTATTGGTTCTATGAACTCTTTCTCCGGTAGCATTTTTGTAACCCATCCGGCATTTTGTTTATGGTGAAGATCCAGATTTGTGGTTTTCTTATGTAGGTCTAGCTTATATCGGATATACATGTGGTCGCTTCCTAACTCATTCTCCCCTTCAACTGTAGATTTTTCTCGCAGCTTTGTTGTTTGCAAGCGTAATATCTATTACCGATGTCTGCTGCCTTCTCTCGAAAGCAGTTTTTGTGTCCTCATTGCAGCAAGTAGGTACAACGTTGCTGCAAATTCTTCTACTACAATTCCTCTTTGGTCCGTTCGTTTTGATCCCCATCCAACTGACGTTGCATTAAAGTCTCATGCTACTACGATTCTCTTGTTTGTCTCCTTCTAATTCCCTTAGTATTTCTTGGAGAGCTTCTATAGGCTCATTCGCTGCATATATACTGTAAATTCTGCTGTCTATACAGGTAATTGCGACCCAGCCTCTTCCCAATATTTTTTATAGATTTACCACTGGTTTAATCTAACCTAACAAACCTATAGTAATCTGCGTAAAGAAATCCTAATCTAACAAACCTAGCGACAAAAACTGTCAAATACGTAATTATGGTCGCTTATGAAATTATGAAACAGCAATATTTTTTAGGGAGGGCTTCACAAGGATAAAAAGGATACTTTGCGGCCATGTTGCTAATCTATAAAATCAGCATCGAACAGTCTAAGAGACACTTTGTGTTTACTAAGAAACTAAGTGTTTACAAATACTTTTGTGTTTACTAAGAGACATAAATACTAAGAGACACTGCTACTTGCATGCGTGCGCATATGTGCACTACTATAGCTAACTGCTAACTGTTCGGGAGCAACATAACTAAATTCCCTTGCGGGCAAAAATTGAAACTTATTATGAGTTTGTGACGTTGCCAAGAATAACCTAAAACTCTAAGGATGAACGGACGAAATACTTCCCATCGAGTCAGAAAAGTCAAAGAATATTCCATGAAATAATTGTGGAGGATATTTTGATAGTAAACATATAAAATCACTTTTAAATTACGAAGCATCAATTATTAATTGTGATACATCTTAAGTATGGCGCTATTATATGACATGTAAAGAGATTTTGGGTCACTCATATAAAGCACTAGTTATATTCTTTGTTTTGTCCATTTTATGATAGTATAGTTTGCATTGTTTCTCAGTGTATGGTTTGTAGTTGTACCTTTTTTGAAAGCAAGCCAAGCGTAATTCCGATTTCCTTCTGAACGCAATGAGACCCTTTTTTGTTTTAAAAATCTATTATACGTGTGGTTTTAGTATCAACATTATAATTATTTGTTTTACATCTAACCATTCTCAATTATTTTAAAACTATAATTATCCATAACGTATTGTGTATCTGTTGTACGGAAAAAAATTCTAGTTTTGATATTTCCAATGTTGCTCTTATTTTTACAATCAAATGAAATAAAAGATTATTTTGAATTGCATATCATTCTTATTCATGTAAGAGAAAATTAGTATGTATGATAAAAATGTAAAAAAGATGTTCCACTTATTAGGTTTGAGGAACACACAAAAATTCGTTAAATATATGAACAGCGCCACGCCAAGCGGGGATTTTCTCAGCACGACCCAAGTGACATGCACCTGCTCACCTGTCCGGCAAATAATTGAGTATTGCTAACGTTCACGCTTTATCCACACACATGTTCTATCCTTCGAGTAATCGTGAGGAGCCAGAAAAAACATCACGAAAGCGTTACGGAAGATTGCACGTGGTTCAAAAAAATGTGTCAGACGACTATCTGTCAATGGAAAAGTTGTATAGACAAAAAGTGTCGTATGGTTTGCCATGTAGAACGGAACGTTGCAAGAAAGACTGTTACAAATCCCTTCCAACGCTTTCACGGTGCAGCCATATGATCACTAATGATTAGTCAGCTGTTTTCAAACGCACCATGAATACTCGAAGGATAGAACGTGCGTGTATGACCAACTATGTCCAACCGATTAGCTGGCCATACACACACATGCTATCCTACGAATAAACGTGGGACGTTAGAACGTCACACAAGGCGCTCAAAAGAATGGCGCGTAGTTAACTTATTATTACTCAAAAACAGTTGGACAATTTATCTTCTTCTTTATATCACTATTAAAAGTCGGCATATTTGCGCCATCAAAGGGCCTATCGCCGACTAAAAAAAACCGTATAAATTTTTTTTTATTAAAAGTGTAAACTTTGCAACCTTTTTGTTTTCGAGATTTAACCGCTCAGGTACGTAACCAAGAAGTGACTATTTATATACCAATGCGCACATACATTGATGTAAATAAGCTTCATTCAGCTGCTTAAAGTATTAAACTTGCATAATAAAGCATTTACGGATACGTATAGATATATGGAAGATATAAGATTCATGTTTTCAGATTTTTTTCTAAGTCACCGTAGTACGTCCCATGCATTCAAATCACTACAATCGTAATGAAAAAGGAAGTCATAAGGAATAATTTACCACAAAAAAATTCTCCTTGGTGAAAAATTTATATGAAAGGAGTATTTTTTCATTGACTGTGTGTACGGATGTGCGTACGTTCAAGAATTACTCTTAACCTATTGGACCGATTTCGATATAATTTGATAGGCAGGTGCACACGATAATTCCTCAATATTGATTTTTTTCATTATTTTTTTATCTAATGTATAAAATTGTTGTAGACAGGTGACCAAAAATTGTATAATAAATGAAACTAACTTTTCATTACAA
>WYDF02042897.1:0-12387 GCA_009867245.2 Adranes taylori | reverse complement strand
TTGATGTTATTCGTCCTTGATGGTCTGCAAGTTTGGATATATTTTTCTTGCCCGTAGCGAGGTTTCTTCTCAGCATCTTTAGGCTTTTGTTTTCTTTAATGACTATTATAGTAATTAACGTTAATTGATTCAGAATAAGGTTCTTTAATAAATGGTATATTAAAAATGTTATTCTTTCTTGAGTTTTTCTATTTATTGCAACTGGTTTCACTTTTCTATTTATTGCAACTGGCAACTGGCATCGTAAGGATACAAGATTATTTATGATTATAGTGCATGAAATATTTGTGAAGTAATTATCTGCCATATTAGAGCCTGTTGTACACAACGTGGTCTAATATTTCATTCCCTATATTCGTAGATAAAATTTTTAGCCTGATGATGCTTAGAAATAAGTGAAACCTGTCGCAATAAATAGAAAAACATTTTTTAATATTCCTTTATATAAACATATACTTGCAAAAATATTTTAGAAAATATAAAGGTTAGTGGTAATGAAACCTGTTTTATAAATACGGTATTCATATGTTATCCTTTTTTTCCCAAATATACTCAACAGTTGAGATTTCACCTGTCAACTAAAGCTCCTTCATATGATTCGTATATCCTTTTTTTTGCATCTTTCAGCTTACTTCTTATGTCCTCACAAACGGCGACAGGTGTGCTCCATAATCCTTACATCGCCATTCACACAAGATTTGTCACATTTAAGCGGCGCTCGTTAACCAGGCGTCCTCAATATTTCATAACATATTAATCAAGATTTTTTTTCTTTTGGCTCGAAATGTTAAATAGTTATTGTAGTTTTGTCAGAACCTGAAGAAAAGTAGAAATTGCGAAATGTGGTATATAAACTGAAATTTACTGATTTCTATTAAGATTGGATGCAAAAATCGTCATCCAATCACAATATAGTTTCATTGTCGAGAATGGCGTACTCGTTGCGACTGTAGCATCTGTAAAACAAACAGACGTAGAACAAATAGAGCGGAGGCTAGACTCCTAAAAAACGCTGAATAATGGTGAAAATGTTTTTCACATCTAACTGATCTGTGGCTTTATGCTCAACATGTATTTTACATTCTGGTCATGTCATACCAACTTCGTAAATATTTTAATGAGACTCACTCAAGACGACACAGTAGCAGTCGTGCTAAGCTTCGGAACTGTTGGGTTGAGAATGTCAGTCTGTTACAGAATTGTTCTTATCAAAGGAGGATCGTAATTTGTTTACATTATACCTACTATACTGCTTTTAATATCTTACTCCGTTTATTTCGTAACATAAAATAATGCTCGTGCATGAGATTAAACAGGGTAGGGTTAGAATTCGTTGTTCTAAATTATTATAATCCGGTACATAAACACTATAATTATGTACGCAATAACATATTGAAATAACTTTTGTTTATTGTTTTGCAATATTCATAACGTCACATATGTGCTTCTAATGACGCTTTTTAATTTACTGATAATATGTTGTGAAGCTAATTATAATGCAAAATTTGTTAAGATGATTCCATTTCCATTGACAAAATAACAAGTAAAGTTACAAACTAAGGATAATTTGTTCTCTGATATTAAATTGTTCTTCTGATTGGATTTTATGGCTTTTCTTTGACTTTTCAACTTGATCCAGCCAGTTGACATGATGCAGATACGGAAATATGGTGAAATATATTATTGAACATGCGATGAAACTTTATGACGTAGAAAATGAATTTGTGGTGATTTCGGATATAATCGCTATCGCCGAAATAATAACTGAAAAAGCGTCGATGGTGCTCTTCTCGCGTTACTTTATAGAACCGTCTTTTGCCGGCTGAAGGAGGGAATGGCACTTCGTCTGGAGCTGTAGGTGGTAGCGATGAACCGGGGGGTTTGTAGTCTTATCTTTCTACTGCTTTATTGGTGTGGTTGGTGCAACCATGTTTGTCAGCATACTTGGTGTGCGAAGACAAAGTAGTTTGATCGGTCTTTCTGGAGTTTGGTCCCTGGCGTCTCAGTTGATATGTGCGTGATGTTTGACGTCCTTCTTCCTCTGATGTCGTCCAGCTCTTTTTCTCATTGAAGATGCATTCCCAAGTAAGGGGTATGAAAGATTGATATAAGAGAAGAACTGAGGATTTGATGATGTTATGAGAACAATAATTAAGCAGAATATTATGAATGGAATTATCAATACATATTTGACCTGATTGATGTTCCTAGAATTATTATTGATTTGAGTAGATTTTTTTAAATTTTTAAATAATAATATGTGTTTTGCTGGTCAGATTACGGAGTGCACTTTTGTGCTCGCCCTATAGGAATAAATTTGATCATTTGGTGGTGGCTTAAACTAGCATAGGGTGCGAATTTGTTCACTGGATAACAGCTAGTGTAAGACGTAAAATACGTCTGAGGTACAGTAGATTGAGTGGTTCCTTTTATGCGAATGATGTTGGAAAAAGTTGCTATTGCCGTGTTGCTGAAATGGATGGCATTCGACGCCGTTGGCTAGTAAAAGGCGTGGTTTCAAAGAAACTACTGCTAGAAAATTTTAGGTAGTCTAGGACTTCGACCAATCAACAATTTCCACCTGATCCGTGAAGAAATTTAAGAATAAACATTGCTCTATTTATTGATGACGGCGTACGTGCTGGAACGTGTAAACGGTGATATTAGCAACCCTACTGCTAAAATATGTTGAACTACTATCCAATCAAATTTGTCGAAAGCAACAAAAGGGAACAAAGCTTAACGACTTATTTAAAAACGAGTGGTGCAAACATTTGTTAACGCTTTTCCCATTAAAAATGATAATAATAAATTGCCTCCGCGAAAGAAATATTCCGACGGAAAAATATATTCTCTATCTGTACAAAAAAAATGCACTCATACATTTATAAGATAAAGGCTGCCGCTAGCTTTCGGCGAAAGATCTTTCAGCTGGTACCGTTCCAGAAAAAACGCGGAAACAAATTTGCCTATGCATAAATCTTTGTACCCTTTTCTATGCGAGTTGATTTTTGTTATTCGATTATATTTTTCTCACGTCGGCAGGTCTTGATCTTTTTAGCAGAATTTGGATTTTATATTAAACGTACTAAATCTTTATAATATTAATTTATATTAATGTTACTATTTTAGTTCATCGTTATATTGATTAGTCGATTTGGTAAATTTTACATATTAGAAGAATTGAATTAGATTTGATTATTTAATTTATATTACTATAGAAGAATTGCTTACTGCAATCGTTAATTAATTGAATTAATGATAGTTCCCTATCAAGTCAGCTGTCCTGTCCAGGCTGGAGCTGTCCAAGGTACCCCACAAACGACGGACTACACAATTACGCATCAGTACACAGTGGTCGCAGCGCTGGTTGAAGAGCTTCTACTACAAAATATAGTCAGCGCATCAGCTGTAGTCTCCCAATATCTAATTGCGTGTAATTTACGCCAAACACGATTACGAGGAGGATTATTTTTTATCAGGAATCATCAGAGTTAATGGGGCTCATTCGCTCTTAAGTAGATACGGAAATAAACAAAATTATTTCTTCTAGCTCAAACTGACACCTTGAGTCTGTGACTCCGTAAGAAATTCACACAAATGTCCATTCTAAAGCAAACATTTCCGAGCCGCTTAACCTTATAATTCGACAACTTATACATGTCCCAAAGATGAATGTATTGGGTCATTCAAATTTTTTTGGTAAGTTAATTTAATACGAACAAAGTGTAGCACTTGCTTCTTTTTAGAAGAACATCTGATAAGAGGTGATTTATCGTCAGTTATATTGGTAGAATCATTGTTATCATTTAATGAAATTCAACGACTTAGCGTAGCGTAACACCTGGCTTGTTTAAACTAATTTGAAACTTCTGTGAAACTAATTTAAAGAGATTGAATGTTAATGTTTCATCTCATTTTGTTGTTGTTTTGTGCACTACCACCTGCTTTTATATATCTTTGTAATAATGCATTGTATGCATTATATAGAGACTTTTCATATTAGTTTAAACAAACCGGGTGGTACGTTATGCTAATATGTTGATTCTTATTAACTGATAGCAATCATGCTACCGAAAGAAGACAGTACTGATGAAGGTTTCCACCAATGACAAAATTGATCAATCTACTCTAATCCGCTTTCTTAAGCTAATTGGATATTTCATATTATCAAAACAGCAGTTTTCTGACACACAGCAGTTTTCCAACACAGGAGTTTTCGAAATGATTAACTTATGTAATTACAATTACTTCTGCGTTAGGAAATTGAATGAGGACTTCTGCGTAATCAGTAAATATAACTTAAACTTGAAAGCACCTGGAAGTATATGTACCACTGGGTAACGTTAATAAAAATTATATAATTGTATCTACAATCGTTCAGATTTTTTTTGTTGAAAATATTAAAACAATAGATAAACAAAATTGCTAAATTATAAAATCAGAGTCTATCAGGTTTTAATGGTAATTTTTATGGTAATCTTGGCATTGCCCCTCCCCCCTCTACCCCAAATTATGTATAGGCTTTCTTATATTAAAAAAGATCTTAGACATTACCTTCAGGAAGACTTTAGTCTATAGTGTATTAACAAAAACAGGAAGTGGTAGTTTAATCGAATAGACTTATCAAATATAAGCTAATATTTAATTAAAACATTTTACATGAAACGCAGTGCCCTTTAAAATTCCCACATTTAACTTCTCGTACCATTTCAGATACACCGATACACTCAGCAGAACAAATTTTTAATTAAAAATTAAAAAAAACTAGGAATGTCGCGGTCCAGAAAATTAATATTAGCAACATACATCACAACTAAGTGTAGTTGCTTGAAACAAAAATCCACTAATAAACCAAACCCAACAAGTTTTAAGGTAACTACACTACGATAGAGTGTATTGCTCAAACCAGAAACGACGTGCAGAATTTTGAGTCTAGCATATAACCATACGCATCAATTGTCCGTTGTTTCTGGGTTGTGCATTATGTTCTCAGCCACAGCCATGATATCTGGATATCGCGTCAAACTCCGCTCTTGCACTTGAATTACAAGTCGAGACGATTATTTAATCAAATGACTAATGAAACGAAATAGTCCACCTCCTTTGTTTTATTATATATTCCTTAACGGTTCCGATCAGTGATCATCCACACACGGAGGTGCAACAAACTATGTGCAACAAATTATTATACAACAAATTATTATAATTTAGTAACAGGTTTGCTAATTTAGTTTCTACACCTCCCTCTAAGAATGATCACTGTCTGATCGAAAACGTTTAGGAATTAATAATAAAACAAAGAAGTTAAACGATTGGCCATTTGCAATGGATCTTTTTGATCCAAATCATCAATGAATATTTAACCGTTCCGGCGATACGCTTATCTGCTCTTGCACTCGTTATACGAGTCGAACAAATAAGTTACGGTTAACGCGCTACTATCCATCTTTTAATGCTTGTTCTTAATCCCTATTTATATCCTTTGAAATTGTGTGTTAAAAGATTAGTTATGTGAATTACTCTTTATTACAAACAATTATCGTGCAAATGAACTTACTCTTAGGCAATACAATTTATTTACATACAAACATGTAGCCTTTTGCGTAAACACTTATTTCAACAATTTCTGTAAAGTTACTTCGGAATCATTCGTAACTAAATTCGACATTCTCCGTATTCAAACCGGTCGCTAACCCACGTAAACGTCTTACCTACACACCAAGATGAACGGACCAACTGGACGAGCAGTGCTCCAAGCCGTGTGGACCAGCCTAAGATTTATTGATTTGTTTTAGAAACAAGCATTTTTTTCTGATTTACATATCTTACTTCCTTAAACTCTGTTTCATATATTATTCATTCAATATATAGAACTGGTCCCAGTACACGTTTTGTTCATTTCGTTTGTATGCGAACTCCACCCCTTCCAACAAGCTAAGAATCTCCCTATATAGTATTTTTACTGTTAGATCATAATAGTAACCAAATTTTCAAAGATTAGTAGACATATTTTTCATTGCAGAAAATATCAAAAATTTATCTAAACAAATTATGAACATAAAATTCAAAATTTGATAAAAATTTTTGGTCCAATTTTTAAAAAATGAAATTTCGAAATTTTGACAAATTTTCAAATTCTATTTCATGAAATTTTTAAATGTTGCTCAATGTAGTGGTATTTTTAAATTTGGAAAAAACATGTGTGTCCCTTAAAACACGTGTGTCCTTCCAAAATTTAAAAATTCATCAAATCGAGCTAAATTTAAATACCATTTAAAATTTCGAAATTTCATCTTCAAACTAATTTACCAAAAGTTCATCAAATTCATCAAGTTCATCGTCAGTTTCCATAAAACTATTTGTACTGACATGGAGCTATTTGTGATTATTTTCAACAAAATGACAAATATACCAAATATTACGCATTATTTATAGACAAAAGTATTCTTTATCTTTAAAAGAAATTTAAACGTGTAAATTGTCCAAAAATTGTAGAAAGTTATCAGCGTTTTTCTTTAAACGATCGTCAATTGTGTCGTTCTGGTCACGAATTACGTGTAATGAAAATTAGTTTTTCGTCAAAATTTTAATTTTGTTTTGTCAAAAGCGATGAAGTCATACAGAAATAAAATGTTGAAAAATTAACATTAAATTTGTTTGACTTTAAAAAACAATCTTCTTTCTAAGAAAGGCTTTTTGAAAAATTATTCTTGCGTTTGCATGAAATGCGCAATATCCTGATTTTTGTACCATTCATCTTGATGCCTATATTGGTGTAATGCAATACTGGAAAAATATTAATGTTATCAAAAAACTAACTATTCTAAAACTATGAATTACCACTTGTCATACATTTTGATTTAACATATATTTGTAATCCTCGTGTTAATAAATTATCAAATATCAGAATGCGATCTTCGGAGGAACTTACCAAAAAATAGCTGCATTCTTGAAAGGTCTCTCAATATGTTCTGTTTGAAATTTACTGAACTCTTTAAATAGTGTATCACCAAAATATATTTCTTTGTCAAAAACTAAAATTACAGCTCTTCAACGCACTGAAGGGGGTTACCTTTGGAGACTGCAGATTCACCAAACCTGCAGTCTCCAACACAAGACGGTACCTATTCACCACGAGTATTGGATCAACGCAGCGACCAACTGCCTATGCAGCTAAGTGACAATCTGAAAGAAGATGATGATAATTAATACTTGGAATTTCAGCACCAATCAACCCAAAGTCGTGTCAGTCATCTGCAGCTGAGAAAGAGAAAAAGTAATGAATCTTTAGCCTATACAGGATCAATAGGATACATTGGATACATAGGATAAACAGGATACATATAAAAGAAAGATGGATGCCAGATCCAAACAAGTACATTGATCATTCGTTCACAATAACAACTCAACATTTCCGTCATCAACAGTTTCGGGATTTAGTGAAAACAACACTTCTCATCTCCTCAAGAATATCTCCTACAGTATGGGACCGATCTGGATGAAATTTGGTAGGCAGGTGTAACTTGTGAATCCGCAGAACGATTTCCTTTATGATTTTATAAATTCAATTTCGCGGACAGGTTCCTCAAGGACAGGAACCATTTTTTTTATTCAAAAATTTCGTATTCAAACTAGGAGACTGAAGTTTTGCACACATATAGTACCTTGTATTATACGTCGACTATAAAAGTCCCATGTTGCCAAATTGTATCGGAAGCGGTGTTGCCACGTTTGAAGTTTAACAAACTTTTTGAAATATGTCAGGAACAATAAACGATAGGACAAATAAACTTCCTGGTATAGGCTACATAAAGGCCCTTCTATTTTAATTGAAATATTTTTTTCTAAAACCACTATTTAACATATATATTGGGTATTTTTGTATACCCAATGTATATATATATATATATATATATATATAGGGTAAAGATGGCGTGGCGATCACTTCCATGCATTTTGTATATGTATTATTATCAAAACAAGTACCACATTGTATCATATTATTCTGTTTGATTGAACTAGTTCTGCATCAGCAAATTACTTACCTAATTGTTCGACGACATCCAATGTTTCATTGTATGTTCATAAATGCGCAATAAGTTGTATACAATTGGATAATAACTAGTTTCACACATATAGATAGAGATTTTATGAATAAATTGATACTTTAAATTATAACGTCATCGCTGGAAGTACGATTTAATATCTCCCGTGATTTCTAGACTTAATTAGTCCACAATTGCCATGTACTTGAAGCATTCAATACGGCAAAGAAAATTTTTGCCATCATGGAACCAAACACGAACTTAGCAAATAAGCTCATTCTTGTATTTTCAAACGGAAGAAAGTTTGGTATAACACAACATTGGAAAATTGTTAATGTTTTCATACAAAAATTTAAAAATTGTAAAAATAACGTTGGTTTGTTTGTTATACGTCAAATTTTAAAAGTTTACTAATTTTTTTCTTTTATGAGTCGTTTAATAATTTTAGTAATTAAATTTTATTTTAAATCTTCATTATATAGTGTCTAGAATATAAAATAAAATGGCCCGAGATGGTTAACCATTTTTCAAATTGAGTGTCATCTGCCCTGTAGGCTTAATTTGATGTGGTATTTAGTACACAGATTAAGTACTCATTGTGGTATTAAGTATTGTGGTACAATTTTGGAGGACAGTTTTTAGCGTAGGAAGAGCTTCTAAAATTCGCATTTTGAGAATATTTGCTGCAAAAAAAATGCTATGCCATAACAAATACTGTGTAAGGAGGTACAATACTTATGTGTAAAGTCGTACAGCCTTCAAATTGTGCAGTCTTACGCAGGGGTAATATATGTAAATGTGTTTTCCATTTCTACGTCTTACTGTGACGAATGTAATTAAGTTAAAGTTTTATCAACTAAATCTGTTCAATTTCTTTATAGAAGGTCAAACAGTACTATTATAAAATAATCGTAGAAATTCAGCATAATTAATTTTTTGGAAATTCTGGTCTAGATACTATTCGGTTGCTTGCTGGGTGTTTCATGAGTTGTATCAAATCTGTGCTTATTTATTTAATAATCCGGAAAAGACTTTTGGAGACACCTAAACGGGCCTTCTCGAAAAGCACGCTCTGAACAGGATCAGCCGAAGTATCGTCCAAGCTTAATAAGACCTCTTGTCACGCTGGCTTAAGCTTTCTTATTTTTGTTTTCACCTATTTCCGCTACTTCTATTTAGTATTATATTTTTTCTTCTAGAAGTTTTCTTTTGTAAGAAACATGAGGTATATTTTATTGATTATCCAAATAATTTATAATTAAACAATAATATTAATGAAACAATTCATAAACAATAATATGAATTGAATACAAATGAATTTACGATTATATACTCCAGGGAAATAGCAAATATAAAATTAGGTTAAAGTGTAATTGACAATCTAAATCTAGTTAAATCAAAATTATTATAGCTTAATCATTTATTTTAAAATATAAATTGTTAAGTCATATCAAGCCACCAAGCAAAGGTACATTCGCAAAGGTACATTCGCAAAGGTAAGCTTCGGTACATTATACTAGTAAGGAAGTCTAGACTTTGTAATTGTTTGTCATTGTTAGAAAGAAGCACACAATTTTTATTTTCGACCGAAATTTATTTATTTGTCCCAACATTGAACTGAAAAAGTAATGTTTGTACAGTAAATTTAAATCGTAGTTAGATATAATCCAATTACTTTCAAATTGCATAACAAACACTCTCACGTACAAGTAATATTCTATTCACCAAACGAACATTTAACCAACTATAATAAATACAAATTTTTTATTTTCATTGGAAATTTAGATATTTGTGCCAACATTTTGCTGAAAAAGTAATGCTAGTACCGTCAATTTAAGTCGTGTTGCTCCCACTGCCCTCTTTACGGTTGGTTACATGGGCACTGGCCAGGGACCTCGCACTTTACGGGACCACAAAAATCGTATGCCTTTACCGTTTAATTAGTATGGGGCCTCAAGTATAAAAAGTGCCCAGGGTCAAATAAATTGTGAAGAAGTCACTGGTTGCTCCTGATATTTGATTAATAAATTAATGTTATAACTATTTATTGAGGTCTTGGTTGTCAGTTATTATTATACCACAACCCAGGACTGCTTGCGGAATACCGCGTCATAGCACTGCAGCCAAACGGCTTATTGTACTTTCACGGATCATTTAGTGACATCAGTCAAGTATATCTGTGTCTTGTACCAGTTTCGATTTTTCCTGGTGAGAGCGTTTTTGTACCAAGTCATGTTCCAATTTCGTTTCCCCAAACAGAATTCTTCTTTGTATGCCTATTCTTCATATACCTTTAAACTATACTGAGCTGTCTCGCTCTCCTCCAGGTACAATCTATATTCTACTTCAGCAGTGTGTAAGTCAATTTTCTTCATATGTCCCTTAGAGGTGCGTGACCTTTTTACAAGCCACTTATCATTTAGAATTTATTTCTACAAAGATTTAGCATATCTGAGTTTTGGGTATTACATGGATTCACTATAAAGCGCTTACTGGCTCGATTTCCTCCTGTTTTCCCCATCAGTCCATCAGCTTTTCAATGGTCAAATTTCCTATTGATTTTCTCATTGACCTATTGGCATCTCTGTGTTAGATGCTTTCTTGCTAGTGTATCAGGTCTTACATTGTTAACAACTGCCCTGTGGCTTGGTGCCCATATCATTGTGACAAAATTGATCATAGCCAGAGCCAGCACAGTATATTGATACAACAGTTCATCAGTATCGACACATTACTGGCGTTGATACACGCCTGAAATGTCCTCTGATTTGTTCTTTGGTATAATTCCTTTTTATGTTTTCCTGTGCAAAATGGAAGACCTGCATATATTTAGGCTTGGATGACTGGCAAATATGCTTAAAAGGCAGGACATGTTTCATTTTGGTAGTTCTTGGTATATTCCTTTACAGTTTATTCCAATATTTCTAGAAACACTTGAACCGTCTGTGTACCAGGCTAGAACACATTCTGGCAAAATATGAGAGCCTTGTATCCGCACACCTGAGTGTATGATGATTTCATAGATTAGAGATATACCGCTCGATTTCATATCCAGTATTTGATACCCTGTAATTTTAGTGTGTATTTTCTTCTCGAAATTTGGTCTGTTAAATCTTACCCGATGGAATGCGGCTTCTTTGTATAATCATTCTAATAACAGAAATTCTAACAGTACTTCATGTGGCATCGTTGGTGCCGATTTCATAGACCCTGTGATATCAACGAAAGCAAATCTCTGTACGGAGGACAGTTTTGCCTTGTATTAGCCTTGTGTCTTCTTGCCCTACATCAATGCTCCAAAAGTTATGGATCGTCTGATAACCGACTTCTAAACCACGTGCAATAAGGTAGGGCTTTAGATGCTTTTCCATGCATACGTTTTATAACTGCAAAGGTTATAATATTATTATTCTATCATTATTATTCTATAAATTTGTAGATTCTAAGTAAGTTTGGAATCAAGTATTAATCCAAGACACTTCACTTCCTCTACAGCGGTATTTGTGTCTCACGAAGCTTTAATCATCAAGATTGTCAGCTAGAAGTTATCCAAAAAATTTCACAATGTATACCTTACGCGCGAGCAACTCATAATCTTTTCATCAAAAGAACATTTAACTAACTTCATAATAATTTTTAATTAGAAAAATTCTATTTTATACTAAAATTTATTTATTTGGGGCCAACATTTGGCTAAAAAGTATTTGCACGAATTGCCGGGCAATCGCTAAGTCGTGGTGTCGATTAGATATAATTCACACAAGGAAGTTCACACATAATCACTCCTGCGAATTTCACAACTGATATTTTTTCATCAAAACAACCTACTTTGTAAGAAGTTGGAGTTACAAAATTTTTATACTTAACAGAAATGTATTAATTTCTGTTAATATTAGTTTGTTAACAAATTCATGTTATAATCCTTTTTATGTCCTGGTTGTCTCAGCTAGATGTAATCCAAATAACTTCACATTGCATATCATACCTGCGATCACCTCACATTCTACTCATCAAAAGAACATTTAACCACTTTATAATAATCGAAATTATAAAATTTTTATTTCAGACTGAAATTTATGTATTTGTGGCAACATATGGCTAAAAAATAATATTAGAACTATCAATTAAATCATGGTTATCGATTAGATATCGATCGTGTTCTGGAATAAAGCTCGTAACTGAATTTTGGTGCTTTCAGAGATTTAAGATCTGCTACTTATTTACATTCCCCTTAGAAGCTCTATATATGTACCTGTTATATACTTCAATGAATATACCTTTTATGTACAAACTGTTTTTGTTATTTTTAAACAGTATCTAATACATTATTATTGAAATT
>WYDF02042886.1:0-12387 GCA_009867245.2 Adranes taylori | reverse complement strand
AACCTGATGTCCAATTACCGATGATTTTCATTTGATATTATATACTACTGGACAAGAACATTTTACTTAGTTTTATATTTAGTTGTAAGTGTTATATATAGAGTTGAATAAATGTACATGCCAATAAGGGTTATGAATCTATCTATCGCAGTTTGATAGGTTTTGATGACACTCTATTATATAGTAAAGGATTAGTCGAAACAATAAATTAAGTCAATATGCCAATAAATGTTTAATCGGCAGCAGGGAAGGTATGGCAACAGCGTTTTGATTATCTTCAGTAAAGTAAAACTATTAAGTCACTGT
Organism: Adranes taylori; assembly: GCA_009867245.2. NCBI lineage: Eukaryota > Metazoa > Arthropoda > Insecta > Coleoptera > Staphylinidae > Adranes > Adranes taylori. The sequence goes on along the minus strand of WYDF02042886.1, from coordinate 12,081 downwards.
ACCTTTTTGGATCCGTTGGCTGAACAAAAAATGTGACAAAAGACCTGCTTAATGAAAATGATCAATTTTGATGAAGAAGTATAAATTCATTATTTTTATGTATCCAGTTAGATATCAACTAGCATGTATAAAATTTTTATCAATTAAACCCTATTGTATTAAAAAAAATAAAATTATACTCACAACTTGAAAGAACCAGCTTCATATCTCGCCACACACTGTTACGCGCCCACTGGCAATTCGCTCACCACCGTTTGGTCAGTATTTGAAGCACTCGCGCGAAAATTAAAATATTCAAACTGTTTTTTACTTTATTTGAGTTTTGCATTCGTTTTCTAAAATCCCGTTCTCTAAAGTCCAAAGCACCGAAGCTGGTCAAGCGACAAAAACAGTGTTTGTGCTTCGGCGAACATTTCATCTCTATGTGTGTTCATGTATGTGTAGATTTGTGTACTATACTGATAGAGAACCCGGTGATCGTCAGTCAGCCTGTCAAACTAAATTCTATTTCGTTGTGCGACACTACTAAACACGCTTGAATGCACGACAATGGACTTTGTTATAAGGTGAATACAAACAGCCATACATGCATACATATTCATCCACATTGAACTTGTTAAACAGATCACATCAAATTGCAAAACTAATTTAATATGATACAATAAAAAGTATTGTACTATAGACCAAAATTAATATCAGGACTTTTGTAAATGTTAACATATGTTACAGATTTTATATTTAGTAACTTCACCAAATGATCCTTAGTATATGGGATGAGTTCGAAATGTAATAATAATTATGATTTTGGAAGTCATATACTACATGGTGCTACAAAATATTATTCCATTTGAAAAATTATGTCAATTAGTTGCATGCGCTAACCCAAATATATAAATCTTTATGTATCAATCTGAAGAAGAAAGCTGTTTTTTCCTGGAATGTTTTGTCCTAATGCCATATTTGTGAACCAATGGCGCACAACAAATAATGTTACTTTGTCACATGCGATCAAACGTGAAACTTCAACAAACAAACTACAATTATTGCCTCCCTTACAGGGCGGACGCGAAGAGTAAGTGTCCTAGGCAAAGTAATTTGACGCACCCCTTTATTAAAAAAAATGGTCTGAAATATGTGGTCTATGTATGTTCTTATTCCAAAAATAACAAAATTAAGAAAATATCAGAAACAAGACTTATTAATACACCTAAATTTATTAATACACAAACAAAACTTTTATAGTCCTATTTTTCTTCCCTTTTTTGCATCTTCTACGAATTCTCTTAAATCAAGTTTTGAATCTTCGTCACATTCAACTGATATTGTCGACAAGTCCACCAAGCTGTTCTGTAACTTTGTTCCACGCAAATAACTTTGAATGAGTTTCAATTTTGAAAAAATCATTCGGCATACAATCAACTACTTTTTTTTTGATTATAAATGTTGGAACTTCCATTAGTGCAATAGATCTTCTAAATCTTTGAGCCACTGCATCTAGTTCATTATAGAGACCATTGGCATCAATATGTTTATTGCAAACCATTCTTCCATTGATTTTAAAGCTATGTCCAACATAGGATAGTCGTAAGCTAATTTAAATTTCTGTTTAGGATCTTGAGGTGCATATTTTACAGTTTCATATTGAAACTGTCGTTTCTGTCGCCTCCTACGAACATCTATGTCAAATTTTGGCTATGCTCTAGTTAATTTGCTATCTTGAAAGCATCAACTAAATCCTGTATCACTCTATCACGTTTGCATCATATAAGGTAGTTCTTAGTTGTTTCCAATGTTTTTTTGCTGAACTTATATCATCATTAGCCTTTGCTTCAATTCGGGCGGTATTTTCTGATGGAGTCTTTAATGTTGCTTCATCAAGGATCTCTAGTAGTGATTCATATATTTCGCCAATATTATATCTAAAAAGCTTCAGTGCATCAATCTTGCTCTCCCACCTTGTTTCGCTTAAAGGTTTAAGCATGGAATTCAACATTCGGTTGGATAAAACTTGCCAGCGGTAGGTAGATGCAGCGAAAAGGTTTTAAATTTGTTGAACTAATCCAAAGAAATTGCATCAAAGGCAGCACTTAGAAGAATCATTCACTATCATTATGAATCATTAAATTCAAAGAATGTGCACTGCAAGGAATCAAAAAAGCTCGTGGGTTTATGTTAAATATTTGAAGATATAAACCCCACACAAACGCTTTCTTTCCCTTTCAAACTACTGCCATTGTTATATTCCTGGCCACGACTGTTCTCAATTGGTAATTCCATTTTTCTAAGCTGATTAATTAATGTTTTAAACGCACCTGTAATAAACGCACCTGTGGTTTTTTTTTCCAGTAGAACAAATCCTGAGAAATGTTCTTTTATTATCCCCTCTTCTGTAGATAAATCGTGCAATCACATTCATCTGTTTAATATGGCTAACGCCTTGCGTGCAATCCAAGAAAATTGAGTATTATTCAGCCAATTTCATGGACAATAAAACTAATTTTTATAGCGTCCGCTTACATTTGAATAAGCTCATTTTGGATTTCCTTTCACAAGTAATGAATCTGTGTGTCTTGCTTGTTGACTCGACGCTAATGTTCATTCATTACTGGATCGAGCTAATTAATCAATAACATTGACTAATTAATTAATAAACATTAGGAAGTTTTCATTACTGTTACTCTACAATTTCTCATCATTTGCTCTGATATTTTGCTAGTTAATATTATCAATGGTTGAGTTTTAGATAAATGCAAATTCAGTCTCTCTCCAGGAATGATATCACTCCTAATGGTGACCAAATTTTTGATGTGAAGACATAATTGATCTCTAGATCAGCAACTTTGCAAAATTGACGTACTTTCTTATTGAAATTTGTGTACCAAAATGTACAGCATATGTTCTATGTGTAACACGACACAGCAGCACAACTCGCAATTTTGTAAAGATTGCCAGCGCCACCGACGAAAGGCTAACAACAATCAAGCGCCCACTTGACAGATCTCCGAAACATCAAACAGTTTTGTGTAGCATCGTTGTTGTAGTACTTTATTTCGGCGGAAAACTAGAAATATTCCCAACCGGCCCGTTGCGCCCATTGATGAGTTGTGTCCTAGGCAGCTGCCTAGTTTGTCTTAATGGTTGCGCCGGCCCTGATCCTTTATTAATTATAATAGATTCCATATAGTTCCGCAATGTAATGGAAACATTATCCAATTTCTCCTTAGTTAGTTCATTCCATCTTTTGCATACAGAAGTAGTCTATTCACTAAAAACCTGCAGTCACTTTTTGTGTTGCAATAATTGCATTGGGTTGAAATCGCGTACATTTGAGTCAAAATCAATATAGTAGACATGCTTCTACTATCTCTAGTAGGCTATTTCTCTTTCATGGAAGAAATTCATATATCAATAATCTTTTAAATATAAACTCGTCTAGTAACTTCAATGTATTCTGGAACTACAAAAGGCTTTAAATCTATTTTACTATTAAAATAAGTTTTTCGGTAAATATCTTACTCTTGTGTGTTCCATGCAGTATTTACTCACCGAGAAATACATGGAAATTTGTTTCTCTACAGGTGAAACCATTTCTCTTTAATATGAATATAGTCCAGCATTCCTTGAAATTTGTTTGACAATTCGTTAGACAATGGACAAAGAAGAGAAGAGGGTAAATTTATTAATTGACATTTTACTACTGACATTTTACTAACATATATGTTCAAATCTCTACCAATTTAATTTTATATATAAACTGTTGAAATAAAGAAACACACAGGATTTCTTTTTTATGTAGAGTATAATTATTCGTTAAAAAAAGTAAACGGAGGACATTTATTTTTTACATTCGATAAATAAGAATTATATTGATACACTCAGTATAGTAACATCAGATTAATTTTGAACTTATTTTGTTCCTATGTGTAAGGTTCATGTACTATTTGTTTATTGTCACGCCCCTGTCAGTCGACCGTAGATCCTTCGCGTGCCCTTCCTTCCGCTCAATAATTGTCGAGTCTGTAAATCATATAGGCCAGCTAATCTAATCTAAAGTATTTTAAATACGGTTCAACATAATTAATGCTTATATATTACATTGTAACATTTAATATTATATTAAATTTTGTTATTTTATAAAATTTGTAATTTATGTTTTACATTTAGATCACTTCGGTTTGTTTTCAAAACAAAAAGCATTGAGCATCACTTTGGAAATGTAAAAATACTGTATGTTTTTAATTTTAAATAATATAAAACAGAAGCTGTTTTTAAATCTCATTTAAATATGGAAAGGCGTAAAATGTGTATCAGAAATATGTGAAATGATAAGATTTTGTACTGGGGTGACCAATTTACACCTTCGCTGCCATGGTGGTCAGCGGTGTCTGAGCCGTGGTAGAATTGGTGACTGCCCGCTACATATATTTTTTGTGCCAAGCAGACACAATTATTAAAGCAAGCAAATGTATGTGCTTCATCTTTGGCTTTGCTGAGTAAACGATCTTATATTAGCTGGGTCATACTTTTCGCCCATACTCTACTATTGAGATGTGCGCTATGTGTGTTTTGTGGCGTAATAAAGAATTTTATTGATAATGTAAGCAGTGCTGCGCCACAGCAAACACTCGCTTAGTATGTCGCACTAAGTTTTAAGGATTCCCCGCGGTAAATATATTGCCAACTCTCTTTACTGCTTGGTAATTTTGCGCATGTATAATATTGAAAGGTCTTTTGTTATTTTTTATGTCAAGAAAGCTTATTTTATAGAACGCCCACTCTCGATTCGCCAACATATAAGTAATTTCCAAGTAGTCTCCTCATTATATCCTCAACATATTTATGAAAAATATATCAAGATAATTGCACATAATTTAATTTATTTTCACATTAGTGGAAAAATATTTACAGGATCTGTTATTGATTATGTAGTAATGAATGAAAGAGCGAGTGGATTTCTGGAGAAGATTAAGATTGGAGAAAGAGTGGAAGCACATCACTTCCCGATCGAAACAGAATGGAGGCTAAGATAGGATTCATGTAAAGGAAAATAAGGGGAAGGAATTAAAGAAAATGAAAATAGTTTTAGATGGCATGAAAAAAAAACTGAATTTAAGGAATGGTTAGAAATGGGAGGAAATGGAAAGTATAAAGGAGCTGATGCTGGGGATAATAATAATACGAAAAGGAGGACGATAAGTGATCGAAAGGCAAATAGGGAGGAATGCAACGGGGAATTTGCATTCCTCCCTATTTGCCTTTCGATCACTTATTTTGATGAGGAGTGGAATTCCGAGAAAAAAGTAAGGGAGGTAATAAGGAGAGATAGGAAAAGAGAATTTGACTGGAAGGAGTACAACGATGCAAAAAGCAAACTAGCAGATGTTATAAAAAGAAATATGGAAAGAAGAGAGGCAGAGGAAAAAGAAAAGATTATAAGGCTGAAGTGCTAAAGTGATGTATGGAAATATATAAAATGAATGTGGTGACCGGTAAGGACAGATTGCATAATAGAGATAAAAGAGTGAGAGAACAAATGAGAACAAAGTCAATATGAGTGACGAGATAATGATAAGTGAAGATGGGATAAGGATGAATGGAAATGAGGAGGATATTATGGAAGATGAAATATTATAGGAAATAAAAAAATGGATTAAAGGAGCGGTGACGACCCTGATGGGATTCCATGTGAAATTTGGGGATACCTGAATCAGAAAGGCATTAAGTATTAGTGAGAGAATTGAATGAAATATGAAAAGGACGGGAAAGTATACTTGAGTATTGGAGAAAAGGTGAAATAATCCGGATATTTAAGAGAGGGAATAGGACACATGTGGAGGATTATAGAGGGATTACTATCATGAATGGAGTATATAGGTTGTTAGCAAGAATTATGAATAAGAGGATTGTGAGATACATGACTGAGAGCAGAGTGTTGTCGAATACGCAAAGTGGATGTATGAAGGGTAAATGCACAACGGATTATGTGGTAATGTTAAATTACATTGAGAATCAAGAGTTGTGTATAGGCAGGAAAATGTACCTGTTGTGTGTGGACCTACAGGCAGTATTTGATAACATTGTGACATTGTGAGAGAGAAATTATGGAAGAGAATTAAAGATGTGGGAATACCAAATAGAATAATTGGAGTTGTAAGGGGAATATATGAAGGGACAAAAATAAGAGCAAGAGTGGGAAATTGTGGTTCTGAATTATTTGGAGTAGTGGAGGGAGTAAAACAAGGATGTCCAATTGGTGGGAGCCTGTTCAATATTTACATATTTGATTTAGAAAATGTTTTGAGAAAGGGGCAGAGTGTGGAGGTGTAATGCTTGGGAAAGAGAAGGTATAGTCACTTGGATATGCGGATGATGTTGTGTGTATGGCCAAAACGAGAGAAGAAATGAAAGATATGATTAGAAGAGTGAATAAGTATATGAAAAAGAGGGTTGCAGATTAATGTGGACAAAACAAATGTGATGGTGTGCAAGAAAGGTGGTGCGTGGCGCAGCAAAAGTAATTAGTTTGCGGCAGAAGGACATTCAATTAAGAATGTGAAAACGTATAAATATTTAGGTTTTACTTTAAATTATAGTGGGAGCTGCAACGAACACATAACAGTGGCTGTAAAGAAAGTGAAAGTGGTGATGGAAAGATTAGAATGTGTGTGAAATGTGAGTGTGGGAAAGAAAATTTGGGGATTCGGTTGAAGATTTTTATAATGAGGGAGAATAAGGATTTAAATAATAGAAGTTTGTGTGCCAAGTATTATGTTATATGGAATGGAAGTATAGGCGCTGAAAGAAAGATTAGAGATGGAAAGGGTGATGAATGAAATTTTAATGAGAATAATAGGAGTAGAAAAATCGACACTGAGTGAGATTAATTTGCAAGAATGTGGGAAGTATAAATGTTGGAATAAAGGTATAAAGAAGATAGTAAGGTATGAGAAAAAGTTTATGGTGGATGAGAATGGAAGATTGGTGAAATTGGAGTATTTGAATAGTATGGAGACGGAAAGAATGGGTAAACGTTTGAATGAATGGTATAAAGAGAGAAAGAAAGTTTAGGAAAGAATAGGATGATCGATGGAAAGATGGTATGAGAACATGTGTGATGTGGAAGTAGCTGTAAATGAAGTTGAGAAGAGGATAAATAATACTGAGATACAATAACGATGGAAAAAAATTAAGGGGTGGAAGATACAATAGGAAATATTACAATGTAATGAATAGGAAGGGAATGCCAGAAAATATGACAGCAAATGTAGGAATGGAAAGGAAAAGAAAGATTGCGAGAATTCGATGTGGTAGTGAGGAAACAGATACTGGATGAATGAGAGCTAAATAAAATGTAGGAAATGTGGAAAGGTGCGAACATTGGGTGAATTCCTGTACGGGAATGATATGGAGTGAAGAAGAAAGGCGATTGGCAGGGACTATAAGAACATGTTTGGGTGGAGGGATTAACGGTATACGGATAATGGAAAAGATTAATGAGGACAGAAAGAAGAGGGAAGGGAGGTAAGGATAAATCAAGAGAAGTCCTTATTCCTTCTCAATCCTATGTGGTTTTTTCTTGTTGTTTGCTTTTTTATGATATAGTTTATTGAAATATGAAATATTATAAGTTGAAGTTGTAAGAATTTCATTTATTAATTAATTTTCATATTAGTTGAGAAATAGTGCCGTTTCTTATTGTCTCCCATGGAATAATGTCCGTTCAGGTGTCCGCTGTGGCGCACAAAACGACCACTATATGACGGCTTAAGGTGATTACATCTCTTTTTAGATTTGACATTTATATTATATTTCAGATTACATTTCCTTTTTGTACCCCATGGAGGACACTGGTGAGCGTTAGATACGAAAGACACTTGGCGTAGTAAGTAATTTTTCAAATCTTGGCTTGGCAGTGCAGGTGTTAATAATAAACGTCGCGCTGCCACATTTCGTACACAAACTATTCAGTGACAACGCAATTGCAACTAATGAAATTGCAAGCTTGCAACTTCATTGTCATTTTCTACATTTTTTTATGTTTTTATATTTCAATAATAAGAGGATGTGCTGAGTTTGAAGCCCTACAATTTTGTCTAATTTGATCACATTGGCTGTGTGATAAACCTACGTTAGCAGATTGGAAATACCAATGACTTATTGTTAACTAATAAAACAGACAATCACGCACTCTTTTGGGCAAAATCATAAAATTTAAAATATTTCAAAAATTAAAAATTTTCAGATATTTATGATTTGCAAGACCGAGTAAACTCTAGCCGATGTTATATATTGCATCGTTTGAAAATACTATTAAGAACTTAAAGTAGACTTGTACGTATGATCAATCACTCTAAAAATACAACACAGTGCCCAGAAACTATTTAAAAACTTATTACTCTCTATTTTTCGGACTAATGTAGTAGTAAAATATGGCTGATTCTGTAGAACCGTACCGCCCTGCGAGACCTCGACTCAACCCATTTTAAACATGTCACGCTAGTATTTCTGGGATTTGTCATAAATAGTTTGCGCGTTTGAGAATTATCATTCAAGCGGGCCATTTGAATTTCGGGGGCTCGCCGGTGATACGCATTTTTGCGTTATTGCTTGCCTATGGTGTTTATATTTGCCCGAGAGATGGCGCTTGTTGTTAACTAAGTACTTTTTATATGTAAATTTCATTAGTGCGCATGCGCTAGGGAAATTCCCGATTTGAATTTTGACAAATGTAACTAGATTTAAAGAAAGTAACTATACTAGTAATTAAATTCAGATTACGTTCACATTTCATAGACGCGTTATAATTAAAAGATCTCTCCAAATATAAATTGTGGTCGATATTTAGTTTCAGAAAATTGCAATTTAGCTGAACACACTTTTTATTATGCAAATAAGGTACGGATTCAAGTGAATCAAAATGTCCACAACTCTACAGTTTGTTTTGCAAAGACGATATCTTGGTCTAATCTTTATCGATATGAAACAGATGACTGTGAAATTATTTAAAAAGAAAACATATGATCCCTCATCCACCAAATGAATTGGACTTGGTGGATGAGGGGTCATCAAAGGCGTACAACAAAGGCGAAAAGTATAAAGTATTGCCAGGTACGAAAAATAATGGGTTGAATTAATTCTGATTTGCTGGAAACAGGTTACCCTTAGGTTCATATATTATATTTTTATAAATTTAAAATGGCATATAAGTTATATTATTTATAGACATTCTGAGAATTCTAGGCACACGTGTTCAACAAAAACCCTGCAAAAACCCAACAATATCCCTGCATCGGATTCGTCATCGTATGATTTTACGCAGAAGAATTAGGAAGCTCTAGCTCTATCCTCTATCGAAGATTCTGGGATGTTTTTAAAAGGACATTTCGGGAGTTGGTTCTTTTATAGAGGAAATTGAAAATTAGTTTGTCATAGAGTTAGGTAGTATGCGTTTCAAGTCGTCTTATTAAAACGTCCCAATTTAAATTATAAATTAGTGATCGTGGCTGAGTGATTCTCAAATGTAAGATTTTTATATTTAATTACTAATTATTATTTGATGCAAAGGCTGATCAGAAGATTTAAATGTTTTATTTTATTTCATGTCTTAAGTAATCATTATATTTCTAATATTTTTTTATATACCAATTATCTACATTTATTTTCGCAAACTGCCTAAACCTTATATTATATTTTATTAAATTAAAATATTCTTTTTTATTTAACCATCGTTGTGTTTTATTTAAATAATGTTTCAGGTACGTGATCCTCTGAGCAATTACCCCCGTGGCTACCCCTTCAAAACGGGACGCAACTGTTTCGTGGAGGCGATGTATAAAACGTTTTTTCTCATGTAGTTTTCCGGTAAAGGCAAATAGACAAACTAACTTTTCTCTTTTTGTTTTTCATCGTTCTGTACAACCTGGGTAAAACTTTTGTTTACTTCAGGTGTGGCTCGCTGAGAGAGAACTTAATTTGATTTAAAATTATTAACCGTTTACGAGTTAAAAAATACTTCATTGAATTGATTAGTTTCAATTTATTTGGTTAATTAAGGCAAATTTGAAATATTAAATGATACCTTGATTATTTAAAAAATATTAATCATTAAATACAAAAGAATGACACCGTGAAATACGTTATCAAATCTAAAGGGAACTTGCAGAGATTACAACCATCGTATTGGCGAAATAACTATAAAAATACAACTTCAGCTTTATTGGAATAAATCAACAAATATAGATACAGAATTAAAATAAATTAACCTGCTTAAATAAAAACTCACGTCTCTGCTAAAAGTAAAAAATGTATAATGTTTAAGAACATTTTTACAGTTTACAGATTCCTAAAATATCTGTTTCATTTGGCATCTACAAACATGGTTAACTGCAATAATGAGCTAGATGTTTGATATAGAATTTGTTTCTAATTAAACGTAACCGAGATATCATATAGTAATATTTGATATGAAGCAAAAACAATTGTTTCCGTTTTGCTAGCTTTGATAATTACTACATGTTTTAAAATAAACTAAATACTTTTAAACATACTCGGGCTCCTATAATTTGAATATAACACAAAAAAATTCTCTAAAAAATTATATTCCTGAATTTTTGAGACATTGCCCTGTTCAATCTTGATTGAAACGTTCAATTATTACTTCAAAACGCATCTATAGTTATCAAATGCTAAAACAAATCAGTGCAAATGCTTATACATCACTCTATTGAGTTACTGTCGAATCTGAATTAATTACATTTGACTATAATTGTGTTACATATCAGTAAGTGGAAGACCAGCCTTCTAGTCCATGCGATGCCATTTAATACTATGCCATCAAATTGATCTATTACCTTTTATAATTTAGTTGTTTGTAGGCGAGTTACTTAAAACGCACGTTTAATAGTAGCAGCACTATATGTATGTATTCTACGCCTGTTAAAAGCAAGTTATTCTGCGTAATTAGTTTGAATATTGTTTTGTAAAAGCATGTTTGTTAACTATTATGCACAAAGGGTTAAAATTGCTCTATACATGATTGAAAGCAAAATATGAAGGTTTAATAGTTTTCGTAATATAGTTAAATTCATCTTGATATTATATTAAATATCAGGAGTATACAATTTTTAATTAAATTTAGTGATGAATGCATTTAAACTTTTGCTTTAAACCTTGTTTGCAAAGACCGCAATAAATAAGTTAAATACGATTTTATATAGTTAGGGATATCCGCAAAGTAAAAAACTGTAATTAACCAAAATAACAGGTGCTTAAAATGATAATTATAATTAAACATACAAAATTATGAATTTTTTAACAACAAAATTAATATATGAACAAAACAATAACAAGTTCAAGAGCTTTGGAGTAAATTTTCTACTCCTTTGGAGTAAGTACTCAAAAAATAAGAATAACAATATGTGATTCGTTTCGACACAACTATGTGATTATCAGACTAAAAGAAAATTAAAACACAGGAGATATGTATACAAAAATAATTAAATAATTATGTAAAACATTAGTTAGCAAACATCAAGTCTCACAGAATATTCAAACATAAATAATAAAGAAATCAAAATATGATGTACAAACCATAATTTAGCTTTAGGCACCTTTAGACTTTATAAGTTGATAATGTTAGAATGAGAAAATCTCTTTACGAAACCATATTAAAGGTGTAAAAAACCACCAAAATTATAGATTTAAAGTGGAAAAAGATTATTTTTCCATAATTAAAAATTTCGTTATAATCATTTTATGACAAGAAAAAGAATTCAAACGATTTGACATATGCAAGATTGATATATGCAAGATACAGCATTCTTAATTTATTTAGTATAACAAATTACAATTCACATGTTAATGAGAAATTAATGAGTAATTGAAAATTAAATACTTTTACACATTATTTTAACAAGTTTGCCTTAAATTTGACACGGCCCTCATCGTGAAAACGATGAAGCCGTAATGGCTGCCTTACAGAAATAAAAAATTCGTGGACGTTTCCTCAAGGATATCTTGGAGATCCTCAGGAGGTTCCTGCATAGTTTGGATTATTCGAGCTGGCGGATGTGGAAAGGGTCT
>WYDF02042875.1:0-12387 GCA_009867245.2 Adranes taylori | reverse complement strand
AGTTGAAACAAACCATTGGGGCATCTGGATACGCACTTGTATCTTCATTAAATTGTGATAAGAGCATAAAATAGAGCGGCATATGTCATTCAAACATAATTTTTGATAGATGAATATAACAATAATAAAAATTGAAACTGTTGCTTCTTCTTCAATACCTTAGTTGAACAATTTTACAAAATACCTATTTGTGATACTTTTAATGTCAATTTATTTTAACAATCGAACTTTTGTAACTTTTATTCAGATATCTTCCGTAACTAAAAAGAAATTGCATGTGACTATAACCCGCTATAATTATTATCAATTTTTAGACATACATACGAGGTATAATCAAATAATACGAGGAATTTCTTGACAAATTTTTATTTATTCCTCAAAGTTAATATTGTCTGTTCAAAGTAAACCCAATTGAACATAATATACTTCTTATAGTGTTTATCCATCGCTCTGAAGGGTGTTGTTTGTTTGCCAAAAATGTACGAACAATTGTGCGTAGGTGGATTATCGTGGTACATTCACCAGGAGTTGTCTCGCTACAAACTTTGACGTTTCCTTTGGATTGCTTTACGTAAATGGCGTAAAACTTTTATTTCGAACTATTTATTGACTGTACGACCTGGTGGAAAGAACTCATGGTACACGGCGTCATTGTTGTTGAAGAAAACAGTGAGTAAAGCCTTCACATTTGAGCAAACTTGCCGACCTTTTTTCTGTCTTGACTCTTCTAGAAGCTTCCATTGGGACGAGGTGGTGTCAGTTTCGACGTCATATCCTTACACCAATATTTCGTATTCAATTATAATTTGTTTGAGCAATTCTGGATTGTCGTTGATTTTATTAAGTAGATTCAGAGCAGCGTTAATTCGACACTGCTTTCGATCGAAATTCAACAATTTGGAAACAAATTTTGCTACCACTCGTCTCATGCCCTAAACATTCAAAATAATTGCTTGACATGAATCAAATGAAATGCCAATATATTCAGCAAAATTTTAGTAGTGATTGGGCGGTTGTCCATAATTATTGTCATCGCATTTTTGAAGCCGTTATCAGTTATTGATGTGCTAGAATGCCGAGGATCACCATCATATTCAACATCTTTGCGGACTTCTTGGAAATGCTTGTATCACTTATAAACATTTGTTTTATTCATAGAAAAATTACCAAAAGCAACATTTAACATATCCAGCATTGATGTGCATGGTTATATGGAGTCAAAAATTTGGAATCAAACTAAAATATTTTGAATACTAAAGCTTCAAACTCTTCCATTAAATTTGCGAATAACTATTTGATAAGTTTGATTGTATATCAGAAAACATAATGTCTGATACAAGTACGTACTAAGTTTAGTTGCGTAGTTGACAGAACCCATTGGGGTTTCTGCGTACGCACTTCTATCTTCATTAAATTGCGATAAAAAAATAAAATATATGGTCATGTTATTAAAACGTAATTTTTCTTAGATGAATATAAGAATAATAAAAATTGAACATTTTTACAAAATACGTATATGTGATACTTTCAATGTAAATTTATTTTAACAATCAAACTTTTGTAACTTTTTTCATATATCTTCTGTAACTGAAAAGAAATTGCATGTGACTATAACTTGCTATAATTATTATCAATTTGTATACATACATACGAGGTACAATCAAATAATAAGCGGAATTATCTTTTTTCTTGAATAATTTTTATTTATTCCTCAATGTTAATATTGTCTCCTTCAAAGTAATCCCCATTGAACATAATATACTTCTTGCAGTGTTTTTCCAACGCTTCTAAGCAAGTCTGAAATTTAATGGCGGCATTTAATTAATTGGTTTAGCGATTTTGTCTTGATCTCGTGAATATCGGCAAAACGTTTTCCTTTTATGGTCTTTTCATCATCAGGAATAGAAAAAAGTCGCAAGGCACCATGTTGGGTGAGTACGGAAGATTTGTGTGTAGGTGGATGGATTATCGTGGAGCATTTTGGCTTATTTTTCTTATAAAATGTACTAAAATTACTCATTTTGGACGGAAGTACATTCAATTTAGTCTACATTAATAAAACATAGTTTCCAAATATTAATCATTAAAATTAGAATCATCAACCAATTTACATAATTCTATAACTCGGAGAATCTAAAAGATGCAAAAATCGAATTGTATTCTTAAATTGCTCCGTCCGCAGCCGACATTAAGTCCACCATTTTTACGCTGTTTTTCCATGGACTTCTGTCAAGAAGCTGTCATGAATACAAGCTTCACTCTACAGAAGAGACGTCTATATACGTACATATCTTCGCAATACCGTGACAGTAATACTGAAACCGAAAAACGCAGAGAGGTAAGCAAGGAACTCAATCAGCAGGAGTTATGTCATCAGAAAAAAACTCGGCATTACTTTAGGAACATTTGGATTAAAGTCCAACGCGAACACCTCATTATGATTACAATGTCACACAATCAACAGATAAGACTAACAACTGATGGAGCTATCTCAAGAGAAGAAAACTTGGGAATACTTTAGAAACATCTGTATTGAAGTCTACAGCGAATACCTTAATATGATTACTATGACACGTAGAAAACAGTGGACGACACAAGAAATTCTGCGTCTAATGAACAAATGGGGGAACATAAAAATGAAAACCCTGAGAAATACAAGGAGATAAAAAGGAACATTCAGAATCTCATAAGGAGCGCTAAGCTAAAGTATGAAGTAATATCCACCAAAAACAATTTTGCATGGAAAATCAAGACATGTCAGTGAAAACAAGCGAATTTCTTCGTACGAGCGCTAGCAACAAAAGACATAGAGAAAGACTAAAAACAATGACGGTACCGCGTCAAAAGCGGCCCTCGACTCGAACAGCTCGTCAATCTCAGAAATTTCTATACATTCCTTTGCATCAAAGTTGCAGTAATGCACTTTAGCCACAGAAGCTAAACTGCCAATAAGAGTAGGAAGCCCTGATATAATTCTTAGAGCGAGATCTCAAGAAAAAATCCCAAGACAAAATCCCATAGCCTTCTCAGGAGGATAAACCTCCAATTGCAATTCACAACAATGATGCATACAAATATATAAAATATTGTGCAGCGCACAACAATGTTGCTATAATAAAAGTTATATCTTCAGCGGAAGGAATGTAACTTTCCACAGAAGACGCTGAGAGTTTCAAAAAGCTCAGGGAAATACTTCAGATGGCTAAAGATACTTACCACACATTCCAGCTACCGGAAGATACAAGAGCTCAAGGTTGTTCTACGAGGAAAACCCCACTGTCTGCACATAAAAGACATTGATGAAGACCTGGATAACAAAGGCATAAAGCTCAATTCTGTCAAAACACTGGGCAACACGAAACCCTGCCAAGAAGAATACGTGGATTTGTATAAAGGGTGCCCCCGTAACCATGAGGCCATAAAAAAGGCGCAAGAAGTAAATTAAAAATTACAGTAAGTATCTCAAACAAATGGGATCTTAACAGGCAGGAAAAAGAATCATTAGCTGAGAAGAACAAACAAAAACGCAAAATACAAAAACAAGACACTCACACGATAAAAATCGCCTCAAAGTTTAGCAAACACGAGTTGGCAAAATGATGGAGAAGAAAACAGTAGACTTCTTATAAATCACCAGAAACTAAAGGTAAAGGTCTCACCAAACACGCCAATCAGAGACGCAAATGGCAGGTTCTATGAACAGGAAAAAGCAAACGAAATTGCAAAATAGCTGGTACTATAGTTTACAGATGACTTGCCAACGAACGAGGATACAAGAAAAGCGGTCGCAAATTCATTGGCACACGTGAAAAACTCAAGCCTGTTTGGTTTTAGAAGTTCATTGGCTGAAGTGCAACAACCAGCAAACCTTGACAACGTTATAAAAGCAGTCAGGAAAAAACGGAAAAACGGGACTTACTACGCTACTCGACTTGGAAAAAGCATATAATTGTGCGCGGCGCGGTGGCCTAGTTAATAAACTTTTCCAAGCACAATGTCCTCCGGCATTCACAACATCATCATTCTTGGAAGACAGGAAACTAGCCTGCAAGATATACAGCACTAGTTCACAATATAAAAATCGGAATAAAGCCTTCCCTAGGGATCTCTAATTTCAGCGATCCTATACAACTTATATGTACTTGACATCCCAACACCGGAGAAACAAAACAACGCCTAGCTGCTCCAGTTTATAGATGGCACAGTTATCACGTAGCTGTCACTTACGCAAGAAAATCTTTGAATAAAAGTCTGGATACATTAGGAAACTACTATAAAAATGAAAAATAAAATCAACGAATCTAAAACAGAAGCAATAGAATTTCCATATAGAAAGAAAGACAGCGGAGGAGATCTGGATAAACAACAAAGTCATTAAAATCAGACAAAAGCAACGTATCTGGTAGTCCAATTTCACCACAAGAGAGACTACAGTAAACATATTAAAAGAAGGAAAGGAGTAACCTCCAAAAACGCCCACAAACTCTATTATGTACCGAAGGAAAACTCAAGACTTTCAGTGAGAATTATGATGAGAATCCTGAATGGCGCGCTCATTTCATGCCTGATGTACGGCTCGGAACGCTGGGGTCAAGAACCAGAAAAATATTCATAGATATAATCAATACAGCCCATAACAAGCTGCTACACAAAACGGTGGATGCCCAGGGTTCATCAGAAATAGACAAATAAGAAATAGAGAAATAAGAGCAGAACTAAAAGCCAAAGATTTAGTTCAAGCAGCAACGAGGAGTAGCTAAAACATGATCAGACGTCTTTATGAACCTCCAGATCGCAAGGTCGTAAAGTTATCTGTAGGCATGTAAACTCAGCCAAAACCACATAATCAATCATGGATAGCCAAAACAAGTTGGAGGAAACCACATATCGGGAAAGCCCCATTAACTCTCTGGATCTAGAATGAACTTATTTGTAAGTCAGAAGACTTAAACATTGGAAAAAGTAAAGAATAAAAGTAAAACATAATAACAGAACAGGGAGAATTGGTAGAGAAATGGATCAGATATATTGAAAACATATTTGGCGACGAGGGAGACTTACCTGAGTTGATTCAGGATAAATTCGCCTTGAATATGCTACCAACAGAGGTAGAGACAAAAGTTGGTAAGTCCCTAGGACTTAACGATGTGTACACAGAGATGCTGAATCTCCTGAATCAGGATATTAGTTTAAGATTCAGTAATTTAATTAACTCCATCTATGATCCGGGAAATATTCCAAAAGATTGGCTTGAGTCTGGCTTGATTAGATGTGATCTATCGTAACATAGTTACCCAAAGTGCGTACCCTAAAAGTTATACACATACTGGAAAACACAATGAAATAAGTGCCTTACATGAAATTAGAAATACTTTGAAAGAGATAATGTTCATTAAAATAGAAATTCTTGTTATGTTGATCACCCATGTATATATTCTAAATATGAAAAATACAATTAGTTTAACCATTGTACTTTAAAAATTACTGATAAAACAAAGATGTTACGTGTCATACAAATGTTATTCTTTTACTCTCGATAATAATAAAAGGGAAAGACAGACTTTTTCACAAACGCAGAGAAAAAAAGAGAATTTAAAATTATTTTATTGAATACCGCACTTTGGATGTTGAATCAATTTTGTAAGAGCCAGCAGCCAGACGAACAAGCCAGCAAACAGTCAGAGAGCAGCTGAGCAGCTGTTGGGATCATCTGCTCCTTGCGGAGAACGATGAACTAAAAAACGAATTATTATTACCACAGCTAACTACCAACATCCCCCCGCATATTGAAGTAATAAGTATGAATCGGTCAAATGTATCCATACACAATCCACATGCCACATTACTTTGTATAGTATTATTGTATCAGTATAGTGGTTGTAAAACAGTGCATCTAAAACAATGGTAATACGTTCGATTTATTTCAAAATACAATATTTAGATACGTAACAAGATATTAATAAAAATAAAGTTTCGGTAATTAGGCTTACCATTTCAAAAAGTTGTAGGTGCCAAAATGCCTGTAAATATATCCCAAATAGCGAGTTTTTTTATTTTCCACCATCGTCGATAATTCTCTATGTCTGTCCATTATCCTCAATACTTCGTCACTACTAACAACCAGGAGATCTTCAGGATCCTACGCATCAACCACATTTCGAACATCTCTAAGCGATCCATCGAACTCATCCCTAGGACCCACGCTTCCATATAAAAGCAATGCGTATCTGTATACCTTTATAAAGGGATAACGGGTGTTCAAGGAATGCCTGGCGTCTGTCAGGGAGTGTTTCATTCTAAGAAATGCCCCTCTGGCTAACTCAGTACGGACTCGCATCTCAACATCGATTTAGATTATTTGTTTCAAGTCCCAGCTTTCAAGATATTTAAACTGGTCTGCTTGTTGTATTGGTTGCTCATAAACTTGAATATTTGCTTGCAACTCTAGTGAACTTGAAATTATTATGGCTTTTGTATTCACAAGGCGTTCACTCTCGGGTTGTGGCATTCACAAGGCGCTGAAGGCGTTCTGCTGAATATATCACTTTTAGGTTATCATCGGCATAGCTCAAATTATTGATATCTTAACATTGTTATAGTAAAACGCTCAGACTAAACAGTGCTTCTCAAGTTCCTTGTCTAAAACCGAACTGCTTTTGGCTGATATTCTGCTCATATCAATTTTGTATTTTGTGCTGAATAATTTTGAACGCGAGAGGCGTGACTCATTATGCTCAAAGACAGAACTGATCTATCATAACATAGTTACCCCTCTACCGTAACATAGTCGATTGATTTTAAGTATCTTTTATCTGTAGTTCTCTTTTCATGTAAGGCTCTTGTTTCATTGTGGTCCCCAATATCTGGAAAACATTTAGGTAACGCTCTTTGGATGTTACGTTTTACAGACTTAGAGATTTTGTCACTTAAAAGATACTGAAAATCATTCGATTATGTTATGGCAGAGGATATCTAACGTAACATAGTCGAGTGATCTTCAGTATCTTTTATTAGTAGAGGGATGTCCGTTATTGTTTTTCAAAGTACTTGCCAACATTATCGATGCACTTTTGCACTCGCTTAAACCAATTGTTAAAGCACTTATTCGAAATGGTAATTTCAAAAGCATCGACTAGCATCGACTAAATCCTTGACCACGCAGTGAATTCTTAAGTCGCAACGATTTTTTTACATTTCAAAAAATCGTTGGGATTTAAGACACTTATTTACTCCTATTCGACTCCAAGTAGTCCGGTCTCGTTCCTACCACATCTGTTTCCTTATACTTAGTGTTATATCGGCTTACACTTATCTTTTCTCCTCTTTCTTGCATCTGCACATCCTTCATCGTCTCCACTTCCACTTCACACTCCTCGCCTTCCATCATCTTATCATACCATCCTCTCATCGACCATTTACATGTCTCATATATTTTCTTTCGATCCCACACGCATTTATTCCCAGTCACTCCCTTTTCCACATCCTCCATAGCACTCATATATACCTTCCTCACAATTTTTTCCCTCTCACCTGCCATCACATTTCTTTCATACTTGACCACATATTCTTTATCCCTTTTATCCAGCACTTATTCAAGTTAAATTCCTGCAATACCATCTCCCTGGGAGTTTACTTCTTCACTCCCAAAATATTTTTCACATATTTCATTGCGATCCTTTCTATCTCCTCTCCCTCTCCTTTACCGCCCACACTTATGCTCCATGCAATATAATACTCTCCACACATAACTCCAAAATTCTCAACCTCATTTTTACTGAGTCTCCTAATTTATTATTTCACACGTACCCTAATCTCTCCGCTATTCCTGCTTTCTTCACTATCATCTTTACATGTTACATGCTCACTTTCACTTACATCATATAATCTAAATACTTAAACTCTTTCACACACTCAATTACTTTTCCATTCATCTTAAACACATCCTTTTTACTATCCTTCCCCCCTCTTTTGCATACCATCACTTGCGTCTTCTCCACATTTATATTCAACCCATATATCTATTCACTCTCTCTATTATCTCTCTCATATCTTCTCCAGTACCCGCCGCACATACTATATCATCCGCATAACTAAACGACTCCACCTTTTCTCTACCCAACAGCACACCTCCTGATTGCCAATTCCTTAAAACTCCCTCCAAATACGATACATATATATTAAATAAGCTTGCGCTTAGTGGCCAGCCTTGTCTAACTCCCCTTTCAATCCTGAATCATTCTGATACACTCCCTCCCACTCTCGCTCTTACCTTGCTTCCCTCATAGAACCCTTTTATACTTTCACTCAGTCCCTCAGATATTCCAACCTACTTCATTCTCATCCATAATCTTTTTCTTTACAGCATATCAAATGCAGACTTCAGATCAAAAAACGCCAAATACAGCCTCCTCCCTTCACTCAATTCCTTTTTTATGAAGTAATTCAGCGCAGTTATTTGCAATACTATTGTTTGCTCTCAAAATTCTATAATTGTGATTCTCATACTTACTGAATCCTCAAATTTTCTTTCCCTTTCCATTGCTATTCTAATCTTTCCATTCCTATTCATGTCTTTTTCACTGCTAACTTTACATGTCCGTTGCAATTCCCATTATCATTTAACATAAAATCTAAATATTTATACATTTTCACAATTTTAATCACATTTCCTCCTAACTCAGACTTGTCTTTTTTGCTGTTTCTCCCACCTCCCTTTTGCACACCATAATTTTCGTTTTTTCCACATTAATCTGTTAACTTCTTTTCCTCATATAGTTATTCACCTTTTCATCTCTTCGCTCGTTTTCGCCATACAAACAAAAGCATGCGCATATACCAATGACCACACCTTCCCTTCGCCAAGCATTACCTCTCCACCTTATCCGTTTCCCAATAAATTTACCAAATCTACATGTACATATTAAACAAACTACCGCTCATTGGACTTCCCTGTTTTACTTCATTCCTTAGTTTACCCCATTCGGACAAGCAATTCCCCACTGTTGCTCGTACTATTGTCCTTTCGTGCATTCCTCTTCCAATCCCAATTATTCTTTCTGACATTTTTACTTTCTTCATCCTCATCCATAGTTTCTCTCTCATTACGTTGTCAAATGTTGCTTATATATCCAAAAACATCACACAATCCGGATGTTGCTTGTACATCCGGTACACAATTGTTGATTAATTAGATAATATATGATTACCAAATTATAAGTTGTACCTCTTTCCTCTGTCTCTACATTCTATAAAGTTTAAAATTTTAAATAATAAGGTTTTCAACTGTTTAACTGAAACTTTTAATGTTTATAACATTTTGTTCTCATTGGACCTAATTCTATTATTGAAATACATGACTCACAAGGTATTATAGGCTTTTGGTAGTTCCATGTTGGTTATATGGAATCTGAACAAAGTAAACCGTTGCGCCTGATGGTAGATATATTGAGTCGTAAGAAAAAATACATATAAACATAAAAACGGCTGTTTCTCTGATGATGGTCTGTCGCGTGCCCGATAAACATTTTTTTGCCTTCTTTTGTCTTCTCACATCTTAGATAGAAAATTATATAACAGTAGCGTCAATTTGAATTTTATTAATTAGAAAAGTATAGTAAATAATTGAAAGGTTAAAAGAAACGTCAAGCAAAAATATCACAGAATTGTTTACAGAAGGACGAAAAATATTTCATAATCTGGACTAGACTTCTTTCCTACTTCAGTACAACATTTTTAGATATTCAGAGAAAAACAAAGACAACAAAATTTCATTCAATATTAGCAACCTAATCAGCCAATTGAGTATCCTTACCTATTGGGACATAAAAGGCAGGAAACTGGAAGATATAAAAAAGTGTTACAGAATATCATTGCATAATTTAGGCACTTTTATCTGCAGATTTTTTACTGGGCAGAAATCCAAGCCGATTATTAATAATTCATTAATTTTAAATGATAGTTTTCAAATTAACAGATCGCCAATGTATTTTTAAAAACCATTTTGACATGGGATCGACTATTACCGGAAACATGTGTATACACATTCATACCCTCAAGTTTGATCAATATCAAATTTGCTCTATCACAGGAATGACGAAGATATACGATACTACACGCTAGGTCAGTAATTTAAATTTGAGCAGGCATGATATAACCCCAAAATAATACGCGCAAGGATTATATTCTATTTTAAATTTCGCGGGAATTTTGTTCGCAAACAATCGTAGGTGAAATGTTTCTTTTTGAGATTATCATTTGATCTAATTAGCAATTCACATACATATATATGATCTAGTGATCAATTGATGTCGGTTTCGAACCCATCTATTTTGTTATGGACGTTCGAGCTGGAGCAGCCAGGTAGTTCTAGGTTTTTGAAGTTCATTTGATCTATTTAGCAATGCACTATTTAGAAATAAACATATGATCAGTTTATTTCATTTTTTTCGAAGCATTTTCGTTTGCGGAACATTCGTGGTTCAAACGACATATTTACAGGTTCATTAATCTAATTTGGCTTTTGACCTAAGTCTGTTTTTGATCCAATGTACTTTCTTTTGACGAGTACCCCAGAAACGTCATACAGTTCAAGGTCAAGTGATCAAAAAGTGATTAGAGGTTTTTGTTTCCATATATTTCTTAGGAAAACAAATTTGGGAAGTTTATGGAACAGTTCGCATAAGAAAACCAGAAGCTCTTGTAGAAGATCGTAAAAAACATACGGAAAGGGAAAGAATGTCCCTTGAAGTTCGTTAGGAGTAAAGATGGAAAGCTACTTATAGTTGAAGTCAAAATAATGGAGATATGGCGACAATACTTCCAGGACCTTCTAGAACGTGAACAAAAGCAAAACAATGTCAGCAATGAAAATCAGATCCTGGAAGAACTGAATGATGACGGTCCGGATGACGGAATAGCTGAAGAGATGAGCATGGCTATTAAGAGGATTAAGCTGGGAAGAGCTCTCGAACACGATGAGATCTCGCCGGAAATGGTAAAATTCATGGGAGCAGCTGGGGATCGTTTACTGTTGCGAGTTCTGCAACTGGGGTGGCGTCTTAAAAAGATCCCAAGGAATTGGGAACTTTTCATAATTCCAATTGTCAAGAAAGGCGATAATAGAAAGTGCGCTAATCGCCGAGGAATAGCATTGCTCAGTGTGCCGGAGAAAGTTTTCCCACGGATTTTGGAGATGCGTCTTAGAGCACAGGTAGACCACCAGCTGGAAGAAGCACAATGCGGGTTTAGAAGTAGGCGCAACACTCAAGACCTAATCTTTGCAATCAGACAAATCAGCGAGAAGATCTTTGAACGTGCCGGAGAGGTTCATGTTTGCCACCTGAACTTGGAAAAGGCCGTTGATTGAGTCTCATGGAGAGAAATATGGCGAGTGGTGTAAAAACGTAAAGTGGAGAGCATTCTTGTCAAGGCCAGCAAAAGCTTTATCACAACTGCAGAAACTAGGAGCGAACTGCTGGAGCAACCTTAGCTGAATTTAGTACTGGTGTGAGAGAGGAAGATATTCTGCCCCGTTACCTCTTTGTCCTACGCATGGACGACATCATCAAGAGCTGTAAAGACAGAGTCAGAAGCTTTAATCTGGGGAACTGGAGAATGAAACTTATTTCAATATCGTAGATGACCTTTGCCGCCAATGTGGCACTAGTAGCGAAGAACACAAGGAACTTGCAATACAACCTAAAGGTCTGGGATGAAGAAATGAGTGCTAGAAACATGGTGATCAGCATACTGAAGATGAAATCCATAGTGATCGCTAGTCATCCAGAGTACCATACTATCCGACTAAAGATACAAGACCTAGAACAGGTAGATCCCTTCAAGTACCTTGGAGCTACAACTCCCCAGGATGGAAATGCCGACCCAGAACACAGCAAGCGAACAACGACGGCATGGAAGCTGTTTCATGCCATCGGTCGGGTTTACATAGGCAAATATGAGATCAGCAAGAGGACCAAACTCACTATGTATAAAACAGTGTAACTTCCTATCCTGATGTATAACGCGGAGTCTTGGACACTGACAAGTAGACATCAGAGTAGACTGTAAGCAGCTGAGATGAGGAACCTACGGAAAGTGAAGAAGAAGAGTAGATTGGACATGGTGAGGAACCAGTTAATGAGATGTAAAAATTGAGATTATAGCTACAAAGGTTTTATTACTATTAAAATCATTTTATCAAAAAAAAAAAACATGTACCCGACGCTGATTTGAACAGATAAACGTTCGATCATCGCAGAACGAATCAGCTGATACAATTTTTTCACGATGACCATCTGCCCTAACTGAACAGGGAGCTTGTCGTACAAGTGAGCACGCGCCTCTTACTCAGCACGCTTTTCTTATTCTTAATAGCATTCGTGATATATA
>WYDF02042864.1:0-12388 GCA_009867245.2 Adranes taylori | reverse complement strand
TGAATGAACCTGTTTTTATTGTGTTTTGTAATATTCATGTTCTTATTTCAATAAACATATCTATCTATCTATCTATGGTATCCAGAATAATATTTTTTTAACAAGACCATTATCGAAAAACAAAAAAGAAGTTTCAAAACGCTCTATATAAGTATCCGCAAGATAAGGATTAAGAGGGCTTCCCGTTCCAAGTGAATGAGGTTGTTAATAAAAATTGTTATTAAATTTAAAGTAATTTTGTAAAAGACAAATCCTTAATAAACATTCAACAGTGGATGATTCCGTTTCAGAGAAGGTTAATTTTTGTTACATAATATCAATACATTCATCAACTGGAACATTCGTGAACAGATTCTTGACCAAGCAGTTACCTTTGTCAGATTTATTAATGATAAGGTCATTATAAACTTATCAATTTTCTTTTTGATATGACGTATGGTATCATCATATGACAATGAACTATGTGAAGAGTGGAGATACTAAGAACGAGAAACATTTAAACATTTTTGTCTCAAATAATGTTGATTACTTGACTGAGACACAGAGACAACAAATTTAGAATCAAAAGTCAACAGCTTAAAATTGCCGTCATTCATTGGTAAAGGCGGGTTAAATTTGAGACCATACTTCAATAATGTTGTCTCATCTTCACCATATTTCGCCTAATTCACGTTTGTTAGTAAGAAGTTAATTAAAGTTATTTAATTCTTTATCGCCTATTGCTTTTTAACAGTTCTAAAAAAAATTACATACGTGCACCAATCTGTAATACTGGCTCTAACGGTATACATTAATTTGAAACCTTGAAACCTTTTAGTTAGACGATTTCAAGGTTAGACGAAACTCGGTGCCAATCTATTTGTGAATTATCTATGTAAGAATGTAAGAAATAAATTATCTAGACTATCTAATACCGGCTTAAATTGCCTCCCTCCCCCCTGACTACAGCTGCAGAATTATATAACCGTAAACTTGTCCCTCCTTAGACAGGAATGCAGCTACATCCTGTTGATTAACCGCGCTACGATTCTAAGAATTAACACGTGTAATATGTTTCTGTTGAGAGCATGTAATAAGTAATAAGACAGATGCAGACTAGTGTGCGAATTAAGAAATATTAAATAGTCTACGCAAGGTGGGTTCGTCTTGGTTCATCGTTTGAAAAAACTACTAGCCAAATTATGGCTAATTAAAAATAAGTAATTATACTCTAATTATCGTAATGTATTAATAAAATAGAAATTTAAGTCCGTTTGAGATATGTGGGATTGAACGTGCAATTGGGAGGCTCGGCCAACGATTCGGTTCATGCGGTAAGTTTAATTTTATTACTTTAATGGCGTCAGGTCTAAGTTCATCATTTTGTATGTATTAAATACGGAGGGTTTGGTGGATTACCAGAGGATATTATTGCGACTGATGGTCATTCAACTCTCGTCTGATGGGTAATCGTTGCAGCCTGTCATTTTTTTGTTGATTTGGAGATTTTTCTTCGCCACGTGCAACTTGGTTGCTTGTCAGGCCGAAGACAGGGCCAAGCTGGAAATCTATGTCAGATAGTGCTACAGAACGTAGTGGCGGTTCCTGTTAATCACGCCTGAAAGGTGAACAAGTGTATTCCTGGAAATAGCTGATGCAGTCCAGCGGCAAAGTTTCAAGTGTTTTACGTATCTTTGTTAGCATCCTTTAGAGCTTGTCATTTTAAAAGTCTTTTTCTTTGTCATTAATTAGTCAGCGCCTCACGCAAAAACTTCATCTTACTTTACTTGTTTTGTTTATATAATTATTGCCAGTCCGTTTTATGCTGAAAAAGAAGAGGAGCCAGCATTTACAGTTCAGGGGAAGAACTAATCTTGAATTTGTAGGAAACTGTATATCGTTTCTTATGATAATGGATTTGAATATTACTTAAATTTAATTTTTATTTATTGAATTGAGTGTTGTGCTCAGTAAGGCTTAATTAGTCAAGGGCGGAACAGTTTATTATATTTTAATTAAATTAATTTGTTTAAAGTGATATTATCCTTGCATTTTTGCATGCGTCAGAAAGCTAATTCTTGCATCTGATTTATAAAACCCAATTTTAAAGTGAACAAGCATATTTTGGTAAAGGGCCTTAAATTGTTCAACTTGTTGCTGCAATATAATACATAGATTTTCCCTTCAGGTATTGTGATCTTGATACTGCCGATTTTATTAAGAGCATTTAAATGCTGTGATACTTAACGATGATCCAAATTGTTATATGTTGTAAGGAATTCCTTATTTTACTGTTTATTGTGGTGTATGTGTTTTGCGGCAACCATTTTAATCTGTTATTTTATACGGGGGGCAGTTGCTAAGATTATTTAAAATAACAATAGACTTATTCGTGGGAATACGTAGGCATACTTCAGATTGTTTTACATAAGAATAGTTACTTGTACTTATGATACTCTGGTAAAGATATATTGTTTATTTTTTGGTATCTAGCCTTGAATAATAGCTTCTCAAAGTAATAAATTTTCAACTTAGTATTATGTCCACATAATATTTTTCAAAATTGCTGTGAGAACTTAATTAATTATTATCATATGATATAACTTCATACAGGTATATTGTTTATTTGTTTCGCATTTAACCTTAAGTAATAACTTCTATAAGTAATAATTTAACTTAATATTTATTTCAATATAATAAATTGTTAAAATAGTGCTGGACTATTTAGGTGATTATCTTACTGTGATATATTCATGAACAGATTTAATTGTGATTTTGGCGTATCTCACGTTTTATAATATTTCTTAACAAATATTTATATTTATTTAGTGTTAAAATTTTGATATAAATATTTTAAAATGAATTATGGTTTGCTTGTTATATGAGGTTTTTACTTATATGCACATCCTGTGAACTTGTCCGTACATAGGTACTGGTGCTCATCTGGGTAAGTTTTAGGGAGCTTCTATTATCTGGACATATTACACCTCATCGGATTCTATGCTAATCTCCATCGGACTCGCGACTAGTCGGGGCAATTCAATCTCAGAGGACGTATGGGTTGGTTATCCTATGGAGAAGTAGCCAACCCATCACACACATCTTTCTTGATTGTAATAGAATTTATTCCCATTTAAATTTACTAGAATAAAGTTTATAGACTAAGTTAACCTGATTTAATCTAGATTAAATTTATTTCAACCCCTTATTTTTTCCTGTACGTGGCAATATGCATATTTACTAAGCAAGGAAACCAAATATTTAAATTAATTTTTAATATCACATTTAATATTTTAGCATTCAGAAAGATTGATCAGATACAAACGTAATGTACGTTTCTTTCTGTAGAAAATGAGCTTTACATGACACGTCGACACATTCTCTAAATATATTGAGACTACTTATTGCTCTATTCATAAAACATATTTCTCACAAAAATATAAAAATATGTTTAATATAATGTTCAATTCTAATATCATACATATTCTAGGTTAAAGCTGTAAATAATATAAACTATATTTTGTCAACGTTTTTTAAGGCATATCATATTTATTTTGCTTATACAAGGATTGTGTTATATTTTTCATGTCAGTCAAATTAATTTAAATGCTAATAATAAATTTAAACAAATATATTAAATAATATTTCTCAATTATTAATAATTTATAAGTTTTTCATTTAAAGTTTTAAATAGTCTATATTGATTTTTTTCTAATATTCTCTTTATAAAATTTCGAACAGCATTGTGGGCAGTCTAAGATGTCAAAGTATACCCGAAAGAGATGCAATACATGTATCTGTGCCAAGAACACCCAGAAATTCGCCCAGACATGGGTCGTAAGTAGTAAATCTTATTGGCATGTTAGACAACCCATGTAGAAAGTTTTAACAAATCAATTTGTTTGTTGTGCAGAGATATATAAAAAGTTAGCTGTAGATTATGAGAATGGTTTTTCACATCATCACATTATATTGATACTTTTTATTTATAATATTATTTTAATTTAGTTAGATATTTAACAGAAATACATAATAACAATGCATTAGAGTTAGAAATGCTAAATTTTTGTAAAATCCATTATCATACCATTTAGTACATATTTTGTAATTATCCTTGTTTCTCCTTAAGCACGCAATGAGACCAATAGCCTATTGATCTTCAATTTCTATACGTAACCTACCTACAATGGCAATAGTAAACCTTATACAGATGCAGCAAGTTACAGTGAGGTGAAACAACTTCCCAGGGATCCAATACCAAGCGTCCAAGATCGTTCTTAATATAACAAATTTTTCTACAAATTTTAATTCAAAACATGCTAAATAATCTTATAAGAAATATTAAATCTTTTCAAAGATATAGCTGGCTTAGATTCAGGACTCCCAGACAGCAACTTATTTGCAGCTAATATGTCCAGGAGTTTCTTTTTAGAAAAAGAGAATGAAACCTTTGGTAACACATCAAATGAAAAACACATCTGATTTACTGTCATAATTTTGCCGATCATAGGCAAAGTGGGTACTGTTAAATATAATTTCTTATGGTTGTCTACCTCTTCTATAGAAGGTAATGCTTTGCAAAGACTGTATGAACTATTTATTTTTGATTAAAATATATTTGATACACTATTTTAAATGTATTGACGTGTAATTTTTTAAAATTATTGTTAAGAGTATCGTGGGCACAATATACGCTTTAAAAGCCAAGAACAGAAGACAGAACAAATCCATATGTCCTATAGTGTTCTAGATTCAATTTGTGGGACGTAGAGTGAAAGCTAAAGTGGCACGTCTGACACTGGAAATTACCATGTATCACATGAGCATACTTCACAGTAGCCTTGTTCAGGTCATTTGCCTTACTCCCACGTTGCAAGTACATTGAAATGATCTCGGATTAGAAGTTCGGGCCACCTGTTACCTTATATTCTTTGTGCGTCAATTAGCTATACCTCTTTCAAATTATTATGTTATTATTCTTATTTCTATAGTAGTCGCTTTTTCTTTTAGCCCCATTCTTATAAATATTTTCAGGCTGCATGAAGTCTCCTAGAACCTACTATATAATACTCCTTTGTAATTCCTACGCACTGCAGTTGAAAATTGTGTGATCCGCATCGTCACATGACCTTTTGCAGTGTATATATTCTGCAGTTTGCCTTTTATTCATTTTCTCTTGACTGTTAACTGCAACCATGCCCGGTTAATATTTGTGTAGGGAACAAGTTTATATCGCCGTGCTTTCTTTTTGCCCACTTTTCAATGTTTGGTGTTAGTCTGCACGTTCATTTCCCCTTAAGTATACTCTGCCACTCCGATTGCCACTGTGTTGTTAAAATCTCTCTAGCTTCTAGCTTTTAGCATATACCTCGCACGTACCTTCCCCTATAAATCCTTTACTTCTCTTTTACTAAGCAATAACTTTTCAGTAGATATTGTGCGGTTAGCTGAAGTAACACTTAATAACTCAGATATTTGTACCTTGTTGAGAATTCCTGCGAACTTTGCTTTGTTAATCGCATCTTTCCAGCTTGGTGGTGTTTATAGCAATATACTTTCTGTGGCTTTAGAAACCAGTATCCTTTTCTAGGATTCAGTTACTACTATTCTAGGCATTAGCCGCGCTAGTTGAGAAACTACTTCTGAGTCCGATTTATTACATCGTGTAGGTGCGTTCAACATCAGAAATCAGGTGCATTGCATTTTCGTTTCCCATTTAATAAGAGCGCATCCGTTTATCTGAGGGGGCACTTCTAGTCTACGTACAGTCAACCAATTTTTATGTACTTGAGTTTAGCTGGTTCTTTTGCTGTTGCTATTATATCTATATCATATCATATCCCACGAGTGATATTTCAGTCGAAAATATTAACTTCAGCAAACAATCGTACAGTGCATTTCAGAGTGTTGGCCCAGCACCGACCCCTTTGGCACTCCATAAATTAGGGTTATGTTGGGCCGCGCCTTGTGTTCTGAGAGTACGCATGTCTAGATAGTTCCCAATAATTCTAATGAAGTAAGGTGATTCTTGGCTTCCAATGCTTGGATTATATGCTCCCCGCTAGCTTACTTGAATGCTTTTTTACGTCTATCGTTATAAACGCGCAAAATTGCCTGTTATATACCGTACCTTCTACTGACTTTTGTGTAATATTACGTACATGTTCATCTATCGTAGAACAGCCCTTTCTACAACCATACTGATTTATGGATAATTGGGTACCAATTATATTAGCGATTCTATTTAATAACATTCGTTCAAACAGGCTCGCTGTGCAGTTAATCAGGCGCAGGTCTTTATGTCGTATTTCTCTCGATGGTTTTTGATTTTACTATTAGGACTAGGTTTGTAGTCTCCTGTTACGTAGAGATCTTTCTTTCAAACAGAATAGCATTAAATATTTAGATTCTGGGTTGCTTTCTGCAAGGATTTTTAGGACCTTGGTGCTAAGGATTTTTAGCTGGGGATTTTATCACGGCGCGGTAAGTTTCCTGCTAAAATTCTCGCAACTGGTCTTGCTAACTCTTCTTGATTAGAATTTTTTTCTCCTTTTTCCGGGGCTGTAGCAAAAATGCCATTTACAACTTCACCAACGTTATCAGGATTGGATGATCAAAATTTCAGAAAAAATCATCATTTATTTCAACTAAGAGTTTATTCCTTTTGCTACGTTTCATCTCCAGTTTCATTTAGCAGCGAGTGCAGCATTCCCTTCTTTTACACAACCATCGCTGCCGTACCGTTTCAGTTTCCTCGGAAATTTTCGACGTGCTGCGAGGGCTTGTGTTCTGAGTTCCGTAACTTCGCTTAACTACCATTCCTTTTCACCCCGCTCCTTCTTCTTTTCAAAATATTCTAATCGCATACTTCGGTGAGTTTTTAGTTCTTTGCCCTATTCCTCAACTTCACTAGTAATATTTTATTCTTATCGCGGCTGGTTGTATAAGTAGATTAGTTTTGCCCATTCTTTTTAAACTAAACTACTTTTATACAACTAGCCGCAATAAGAATAAAATCTAACTCTAACGGAGTTAGGAACAGGCGAAAGAACTAAAAAAGGGAAGTTACCAAAACATGCGATCAGAATATTCTGAAACGGAGAAAGAGCGAGGCATTAATAATTATTACATAGATTTACTACATATTTTATTACTTTGATTTTTATTTACTTATTGCATTTTCAGACGTAAATTTAGCTAAAATAAATAAGTGTTCATTACATTTAGTATTTCTTTAGAAATTTGTATACTTTAGGAATGACACATGTTTAAATTTTGTTATGAAAATATATAGTTATAAGAAATATTAAGTTGCGATTCTCAATAAATATATTTTTATGTGTACAATTAGAGCGGTTTTCAACCTAAATGCTACCGCGCCTCCCCGAAAAAAAAATTTCTTTGCGCCTCCCAGTTTTATTTATTTGTAGATGATAAAATATAGTATATAAAATATATATTTTTTTATTAAAGAATTTTGGCGCCTCCCCTGGCAATAGTTTGCGCCTCCCTTGGGAGGCACGCCTCGCAGTTTGGAAACCACTGATACAATAAACAAGCAGCTTGCAACTGATGGGTTATAAACGGCAACTGAAACCTTTTATTCATAAAAATACTACCAAAGAAATTAAACGTGACTTTACCCAACATAAACAATAAGAAAATATTAAGACGACATTATAAATGAAAATAAGATGGCTGGAGCAGACTGAATCAATGTGTTTATGTAGCAGCAGTGGACTGTACAATTTGCTGATGGTGGTTCGAATTCCTTAGATATTTCGCGAAACGTGAATACTGCGGTTATTTTATTTCTAAATACTACAATTAGTTCATGCAAAAATCAAACACTGTGCTGAATTTTAATAACGCGAGTTTACTACTAATTTGAACTAACAATAATTATAAAATAACAAATTTACACTATAAAAATATAGGATTTAATTGAATTCAATTCGTGGAGAATAATAAATTGTCTAATAAATTTCCTGTCGGCATAGCCCGGGAGACTAAGTTAGTCATTTGTAGACTGAACTGGTTACAATCGCGAGCGAAAATTACCCTTTGGCTTTGGTAATTCAAGATAAAAGAAAAACGGGTGAAATTGTAAACTTTCAATTGACAAACGTCCAAACTTCTTATAGAGCGAAAAACCAGTCGACACGATGAAAGGTTGAACGAGAGTGGTTTATGTTGATTCTTTACTGGCCGTCGGTACCAAGCCTAATCGAAAGCGGGCGTTGGATGTGTATGGTTCTTTCTATCTAACGGTATAGGTCCAATTTGAATTATTGTCTAAGTACGAGCGGGCGGTTTATGGCCCATTCAAATGCGTTTTCTGGTATATCCACTAAATTTTGTTTGTTTTCTCATGCTAGAAAGAAACCTTTGTCACGTCTGAAGGGCATCAATAATCCGTTTTGTACGAACTATTCTCGCCAATGCTAATTCGAAAATCGATAATTGAGTATATTTCAATTACGCGTTATTTATTTTAACCCTAATTTCTTGAAACTTATTAAAGGTAACTTAATCATTTTGTCCAACTGCATTTGCAATAATCTTAAGTAAAAACATGTATTTAATTTTACACCAAGTGTTCCAAAACTCCGTTTATTGAATAAGAATGAATGTATAAGAATGAATAAGAATAAGAATGTACCCCTAGTAATGAGGATCAGAAAATGCCATCTTCAGACGTTTCCTACACACAATAAGCTGTTCTTCAGAAACTAAATAATACTTAGAGCTATTCAGAAACCAAATCAATACAAACTAAATTAATAGCTTTAATTAAAACTATTTATTTAGTTTCTGAAGAAAGGGTAATTGTGTCCCCGAACCATGCCAAGCGGGCATTTGCTAGTCCTCATTGATAAGCGTATATACAATGTTTATTTAATAATAATAATACTAATAATAATATTCTGGTGCTTTGGAGTGTAAAATTGAATAAATAAAATCACAGTACTCATATTCCAAAATGAAATCAACGTTTCTTGATTGACAATGACAAAATGCGTCACGTTAACAATGACGTGATGCATTTCATGGTCTACAAATGCCCCATCCTCAGACAACAAGAAATTATTCAGAAAAGTCATTACACTACCTTTAATACAATAAGTGAAAAGACAATTGACAATGTAATTGACAATTAAACTTTTAAAACAAATACTTAGTTAATTGATAAATGAATTTTAAATAACATCCTAATAAATTTTAACAAGATTTTTTTGCGTAAAGAAATTTGAAGTTACTTTGAAACAAATCATGTACAATTTCTTGTAGTCTGAGGATGGGGCACAGACCCTGAAACTGTATTTATTCAACTTTAAACTCCAACGCACCAGAACTTCTTTCTTTCTTTCTTATTTATATCGTCGGTCTATTTTGATCCCTAGGACCAATCACCGACTCACCAGAACTTATTATTAATTTTAATGGAGGATACAGCCAATTGGTTCAATATTTTCAAGAATTTATTACAAAAGAAAAAGTTGTTTTGCTGAATATTTGGTTTTTAATACAATATAGAAGATTAAAAGTATTTCCTAACTTCATTAGAGTTAAGTTTTGTGTAAATAGAAATTCATTTCATTTAAATAACAAAATAACAGAAGAAAGAGCAACGATTGAATGGCTAAATTAATATATTCAGAAACATGTTAGTTACTTAAGAGAATTAGAAACATCTTTACGAGTTTCAATATTGTAAGGAATATAAATTAAATTTAAGGAATAATAATTGAAAGCAAACTTAGATTAAAGTGTCATAGGTTATTTTCTAATTTCTAATTAAGTGTTAGAATTTTTCAAAATCATGATATAAAGGCGTCAACTCCTTATAATGGATTACTTAATTAATCTTTTTTTCATATCTCGGTTGCTGAATCAAATAATCTACTTAATAATGATTATACATGCTCAATGTTGAAACAAGAAGGCCTTTCAATGATTTAGTATCAATACAAATAGTTCGCTTAATAAAGATACATTTTTCTCACTGCTATGGAAAGTTTTGAGAATTTTTTGGATGATAAACATTCTGAAATTAACTTGGAAATAGGGTTCAACATATGATTAAAGATTGTGTGTGGGAAATGGATGTGTGGAGGGTGACTGGAAGGTGAATTTAACATTTTAAGGGCACGGAGATGGTTGAGTAGTGGATTACGTGGTTTTGTGTGAAAATGCAGGTTTCACACGTGTTTGGAAAGTATGAGAATAGGTATGTGTGTTGAATCAAATCATTCCCCGCTTGAGTCTGTATGGAAGATAAGTATGAATGAGGATCGAGTAGTGGAGGATGGGACGGACGGCGAAGGAGGGTTTGCATGGAATGACGAAGTAAAAAAAAGATATGGTGGAAATAATGAAGAAAGTTGATTGGTCAAATTTGAATAGTATAGTAGAGGTTACTGAAGTGGTTGTAAATTTTCGACATGCTGCGAGGGTTTGTGTCCTGAGTTCTGAAGTGGTTGTAAGAATGCTTGAAAGAAAGACGGAGGCGGAAGAAAGGCGATAATAAGGAAGTTAAAAAAATGGAAGTGGATGAACAATGGATAAGAAAGAAAAAGAAGGTTAGGAAGACTTTGAGGAAGGTGATATAGGGTGTAGCTGAATGAGAAGAGTATAATGGGGCGAAAAAGAGTGTAAATTAGAGGATAGAAAGGTTAGGGATATGGCGATGAGAAAAGAGGAAGAAATAAAATAAGTAGAGAGAAAGAGTTATTGAGTTATATGAGGAGGAATGGGATAATGGGAGAGTGTAGAGGGAGGTGTAAAATAGAGTTAAAAGATTGGGAGAAGAAATGTAAAAGGGAGGGAGCCAAGGAGGGAAATTGGATTGGTGATGTAGGTAAGGTTGAGAATGGGGTGAAGGCATAGCATGAGCCAAGTGTGGTGGAGATACTTGTAGTTGTGGGCAAGAATGAGATGAAGAGAATTAAAAAGAGAAATTGTGCCTGTGTATAAGAGGGGAAAAAGAATGGATGTAGAAATTTATAGGTGAATAACCATTATGGATGTTTGCGAGGATTCTAAATAGGAGGTTATAGGAGGAAATTATGGGCAAAATAATATTGTCACACACTCAGAATGTTTTCATTAGAAGTAGGGGGACAGCAGAGAGTATAGTGATGCATAACTCTGTTATGAACATCGAGTCTTTTTAAGATTTATTTGTCAGATCTGGAGGGGATATTGGAGAAGCTTCATCCCAATCCGCTTCTACCCTACTTTTCTTGTACCTTTTTTTTATTTCCCTTGAAGAATTATCCATCCCCCCAACTCTACCCGACCTGCCCACAGTACTGCAACTCCCCATACTACCAGTATATATACGTTTCATCGAACCGATCTTCTTAACATCAAAACAGATAATTATCTTTTGTTCTTTTGTCCATTAATCTATTTATCGACAAGTTTTTGACATGTTATATAATTGTAATAATATTTTAAATCTGATGCTTTTGTTTATAACTCAAACTTGTTGTTTTCATTGGATATTATTTTAGAATTATTATTTAAAATAACAACCCAGTTTGTATATTAGGGTTTCACATGAAATTGTTAATAACTTTAATTTTGGATTACATGATGTGTTTCAAAAATAACTTTAACACAAAAAATATTGTTAAAATTTATTAGTATGTTATTTAAAATTCATTTCTCACTTAACTCATTTTTTTTTAATAGTTTAATTGTCAATTACATATAAACTCATTTCACTTATTGTATTAAAAGTAGTGCAATGGTTTTTATGAATAATTTCTTGTAGACTGAGGATGGGGCATTTGTAGACCTCGAAACCCACGTGATTGTTAACATCAATAAACATTGATCTCATTTTGGAATAAGAGTACTGTGATTGTATTTATTCACGATTTTTTAATAAGTGGAGTTTTAGAACACTTTGATTTAATTAAATTAAAATATTGATTCCAACACAGAAACGTTCGTCAATATTCCAAAACAACATTGACTAAAATCATTCACTTTGATTGTAATTGACAATGCTTTTAAGTAGCTCTTTAAATTCACTTGCTTATCGAAGTTTGTTTAACATAATTAAAGTACGGGAATACTGAAATATGGATTACATATTTCACATGATTTAATTAATAATTTTACTATGCAATTTCTTTAACAATGTACCTTGCACTTGAACAATTTCTCTCGTTTAAGCTATTATAGGTATGTGCGATATGTTTATTTGGTATGTGCGGAAATTTAGAACATCTTTCAGAAGAAATAAGTACCCCTCAAGAGCCTGATATACTAAGATCGGAAGTTGAAAATGCCATAAAACTTCTCCGAAACATAAAATCACCAGGTGCGGATCAAATAACGGCAGAGGTCTTAAAGTCTCTGGGCGAGGAGGGAATAGAAGTGTTTCACAAAATCT
>WYDF02042853.1:0-12388 GCA_009867245.2 Adranes taylori | reverse complement strand
GTGACTTTTGTGGGTTTGATTTCATCTTCAAACACCCAAACAGTTGACTGCTGTTTCGTTTCTGGTTCATAAGCATAAATCCAACTTTTGTCATCACTAGTAATGTCGTAGATCAAATTTGATCTCCATCGTTTGAGCATTTCTTTACACCAGTTCACACGAGCCTCTTCCTGAGCTTCAGTTAAATTATGGGGGATTCAACGGGAACATATTTTTTAACACCTAAGTCATGATGTAAAATTTCATTAATTTGTTTCATACCCAAACTTAAGGGTGACCCAATTTCCTAAGTGTGACTTTCACGAAATTCATCACTAATATCACTGCGGCCAAATTTAGACTCTTGGTACCATAGAAAGATAATTGTCCTTGAAAGTGCCTCTTTACCAAAGGCAATTTTCAAATCTTCGATGCACTCATTTTCACTTTTTTTTAAACGAGAATAAAATAAAATCATTGCTCGAAAATGTCTCTATTTAAATCCATTTTTATTGAATTCTAAATAATTTTGAAAATTTGCAGTAATGAAACGGTTTGATATATTTACAATCTGTCACTTTGGTTTGACCACTAACAGATCAAACTTCATGAAGCTTTATAGATTAATAATCGCTTAAGTACAGTGTTGCCAGATCCCGAAATTTTAATAGCATCCCTTGTACATCAAAGTTACTTCATTAAGGTATATTTTTTTTTACTGAGTGAGATTTTATACTCTATTCCTAGTTTTAAAATTTCGATTTAAAAATGAGGAAAGTTTATTTATAGGACCAGGCTGGTTAAATAATTCTAAGCAGTAAGAAAATAAAAATATTAAGGCAATCTGAACTATCAATCGACTAGATTTTTAAATAATTTTCAGACAGTCCTAATAGGATAATTCGCTAAATAGAATTAAAGGACGACAAAAATGAAATAAAATATAAGATACACACATGTATAGACTCTCTCCTATACAGATACTTATGCCCATGCATCTTGGCTGTGAGAGAGAAAAGATCGAAAGCTCATTATTATTATCATTATCGTTATTAGAGAGAATTGCCGCTCTGTTATTATTGTACCGATTGGTACTGCCCATGTGCCATATATCACGCGTGCAGCGCGTCCAACGCTCATACTCTTTTAACTGACCACAGCACAATCTTATGAGCTAAAGAATTATTACAAGTAAGAAGTGTGTATGTGACTTTTACATCATCCGCGTTCACACTTAGCTCTTAACTAAGAGTAAAATGTCTTTGCTTTTGATCAATATAAGATATATTTATATAAATACATTACCTAATACAATTACATTCATCCCTCAATATATTTTATTCTAAAAGAAAATTTTCATGCCTTCATATTTTGTGGTCTCTTACTTCGTATTCGTAATGAAATCCGTTACTAATTCCTAATACTGCTCTTAAAGTTGTACTTAACTCCCGTAGTGGAGATTCGGCAGAGAAATGTACTAGCACCGGAATCGACACTATTGTTTTGCCGATAACAACACGGACTCTCATTATGATTGAGAACAAATGTATCAGTGCACTGTGCAGGTTATGATCATCTCAGTTAAGCTGATATGGGCACCACCTCACAGGCGCATAGTAAGCAACGAAATAGCAAATAAAGCATCTATGCTGAGTATTTAGTATCTGGGAATACCAGCTAGTTCCATCAGGTAAGCAATGGGAAACTCGACCATTGGAAAACACATAGATTGCTGGACCAAATCAGCAGAAAATCAACACAACAAGCGCAAAACCTCAGATTTGCTGAAACTTGGCAGGAAGAAAATAATATGATAACTGGCGTGTTAATAGGACATGCACATCTGAGGGTACATATGAAGAAAATTGGGCTACACACAGCTGAAGTAGAGTATATACCGTGTCTGAAGGAAAGCGAGGCAGCTCATCATATCTTATGTGAGAGTGAAGCATTAGCATCCACAAGAAGAGATCTACATATTTGGAGTATCGAAACTTGGTGCAAAATTTAAACTGGTACAAGATACAGATTTATTCGACGGTGTGAATCAACGATCAGGGAAAGTACAATAAGACGTTTGGATGCAGTGCTACAAAGCGGAATTACGTAGTCGGTCCTTGGTGATAATAATAATGATAATTATATTAATAATAATCTAAAAAACATATGCTAGTTTATACTGCTCATTATTTAAAAATAATAAAAAATATTTAAAGAATTTATCTGAATAATTGACAAAAAAGTTTTCAACATATACATAAGTTCAAGTCAATTACAATACCAGCACTAAAACTCAGTAACTCATATTGACACAGTATATTTTAACCACATTACAAATTTAAAGTGAGGTGAACCAAGTAGTGATATACATAATTAATCAATTACTAATGAACCTATTGTGCTTTAAGTCGATAGCTATTTGTAATTTACAAATACAATACGGATTTGCTTTTTTTCTGGAGTGTATAAACCTTGCTGGAAAGGGTTGCATAATGGATAGAAATCTCCATATAAAATTAGAAGTTTATATATTAATATCTTTATATTATGGAATAATGCAGCAAGTTGGCAACATCGTGACTGCTAGCGTCATCAATTTGATTTTCTTAAAATGTTTATATTAACAAATTTAACAATTTCTACTTTTTTGTGTACAGAATAATTCTCCATATTAAAATTGTAACCACCTTGTTTCAAGGTGGTTAAATTTAGAACTTAAGTAGGTACAGAGCATTGGCCAGTTTTTATGAGTTCTAGGTGATGGCAGTATATGAAAATACAACTAATTATTACCCTGTATAATTACTCGAGTATAATTAGTTACCTGTTATGTATAGGTAAAATCCTTATCCATTTGCGTTTGATTATCATTTGTATCTTGGAGTTTTGGGCTTATTATTTTCTATTCCTGGTTGGCCATTCGTGCTATCACATTGTTTAAATTATTGATGACCGTTCAGTACCATGTGAAATCTTGCAAACGCTTTACATATAGCTCAGGGAATAATGTTAGTACTGCCAGTTGTCAGTGTTAGTTCGGCAGCTGAAATTCAATGTTATCGTCAAGTTCTGCTTGAACCATCTCTTATACGTACCGGCTTCAACATCTTCCATTTAGGTAAATTGCATTGAGGTTCAATTTGAATCATGTTGAGAATTTTCCATTAATTGATTGTTATTTTCAAATTATATTTATTATTCTATGATTACGTGAAGTTGTTGCACTGTGTATGCGCTACGGTTTGTCACCGTCTCTCACCACTCAGTTGAACGAGGCATGGGGTATTTGAGATCTAAATCTTGACGTGAACTGACTGATTTTGTTGTGTCTTGTTTCAAGACAATAATCTGTTTCGATGGTTGAATTATAATCACATAGAGTGCTACTCTATCTGGTGTAATTAAAATTTTTGTATTCTTACCCAAATTAGGAAGACTTCGGTGCTTGAAAAACTTCCAATAGATCGTCTACTCCATCCGGGAGAGGTCGCCTTTCTGTCTGGATTCAGAAATGTGATATGATAGGCAAGTTTATCAAATAAGTGAGCTATTTTAACAATTTGTATTGTTGGGATGTTGCTCTTACTGTTTATCGATTTTACTTTTTGGTGGGTCAATGG
The DNA here is from genome assembly GCA_009867245.2 of Adranes taylori. Classification (NCBI taxonomy): domain Eukaryota; kingdom Metazoa; phylum Arthropoda; class Insecta; order Coleoptera; family Staphylinidae; genus Adranes; species Adranes taylori. The sequence goes on along the minus strand of WYDF02042853.1, from coordinate 8,789 downwards.
TAGGTCATAAAATGTCCTACTTCAATGCCGATGTTCAAAATCGGATTATCCGATTAGTTACTTCAGTATCGGTGATCCAAGAGGAACTTGGACAGCGCGATAAAGGTCACTCTCCTCTGTCAATTTGTGAAATTTAGAAGCCAAATTCTTGGCTCTTCACAGATTTAATTGTCCGAGTATAATGTCACTGTGAGTAAAAAGTTAATTGTTAAAATGGGCTTGGGAAATGTTGAATAGATTTAAGTTAAATTACTAGGCATTATTGTTTCGACGCCCCTGGGGCTACATCAGAGACTGTTGGCCTGCGGCTGATCATTGTATTGAAGAATTGATTCAGTTTTTGTCATTCTATACCGAATGGAAATGTGTTAGAGACGTGCGTCTCGAGCTGCCGAGGGATTTGGTGCGTGGTCGCCATCTTTGTTCAGAAAATCCCAAGTGTATATAAATTAGGATGTCGGTGCCAGCGCGGGCATAAGGCAGTCAGTAGTCACCGACCGATTCCTCTGGAGTCGTAATATCTGTGGGATTGATTTTTGGATAGCCGCCAGACTGTCCTCGGAGTTCTGTGTAAGTATCTTTTTGCGTAAACTGCTAGTGGACTTCTATTCATAATTTTATTTTGTTGCACTTCACGCAGTTTGTTATTATTGAATTTGAGGTTTTACATTGCATTTTTTAATTGCAACGGTTTCCAACGATTGTCAGTAGCGGTTATCTGCACAACACTGACTGCCAAAATTTATGTATCGTGTGGAGCGTTCTCGGCGAAATTTCGTCATTTCATCTCAGTTCAGTCCTGTTCAACTCAGTTTATCTGAACTCTGTTAGCGAAAATAACAGCAACTTTCTGTATTGTGTTAAAGAATTAACAAAATAACCATTAAGTCACCACTAAACAGATATGATAGGTAAGAAAATAATAAATGGAATTGACAGCAATATGGTGTGCTATATCATATACCAAAAAAAAAATGGTAGGAATCACTACTTATTATCAGATAATCCTCTGGTTGTCCTATGAAATGGTATATATGAATGAAATTGTAATTGTATGTTTGTGGAATCAATAAATGCTGATCAGGTACCTGTAAGAAGTACCTGCAGAACGATCAGGAGAAGAAATTATTTTCGAATATCCCAACAGTATTAAAAATATAGATAATCCAACAGAAAATTTTTATTGAACTCACGAAGCGTCACTACTCTTTTTAGATGTACTACATGTCCAAAATTCAGAAAAACTGATGAAAATGGATGATAATACTGGGGATAGTGTTTTATTGGATTGCAAAATGTGAAATATGAAATGTACTTTAACAAAATAAAAGACTGCGGCCGAATATCCTAGGAATATTACAGACTTTGCGAGTCAATATTTGCCAAAAATAAAACAGTGAATCCTGTAAATATACTAACCAGAAGTAATTGCCGTAGCGAAGGCCGATACACCAAGTTCAAGTAATTTCTACAGACAACAGCTGGAGATTGGAAAACTGCAGATCGATGAACAGTGATTAGACGAGTTGAAAAAACTAAGGCAGGCAGTTGCAGTTTACCGTATTTAATTTAATAAATACTGTAATATTGTAGTAACTTAATTTTAGAACAGCGGGTGATAAATAAAGGGACGACCAGTGTTACGTCTAAATAAGAAGTCTTGTTTATTTGTAAAACTAATCAGTCTTATATATAAAAATCTATATACAGTTGTAATAGTAAATGAATGATTTATGCAAAAACTGACTTTCATATTAATAGGACTTTAAAACATATATGCATCTATTAGTTAATTCTCGCGTACCATAAGGACATAGTTATACACATTGCCAGCTAATATTTATGTACATATACCTTGTTTGAGTGTTACATATGATATAAATTTTTTTTAAACATAAGTGTCGTTGTATCCTTCAGATATCCTCTGTTAGTTAATGAATTAAGTTATTACAATCAATCTGAAATTGAACTTAAATACATAACATATAAATGCTTTCATGGAGTTATCTTGAAGTATAATCACCATACAGTTTATCCTCTATATAACTCCAACGGTTTAAAAGCCAAGTATAAAATGTATAAAACTTTGTTGAGGGATCGTGGTTCCCATCCTCCAGATATCTCCTTTTAGCATTAGCAATATGTAATATCAACAAGAGTAGATATAATTCTGTAAAATAATAATAAAATATATGAATAAGTAATGTCTTGGGGTCTACAGATTTGAAGAACCTATAGTCACGAGACATTACCCTGTTTACTAGAGGAAACCAATAATGCTGTGATCCAACAATGATGCAAATTGTTTCATCGCTTTGATAAAATTATTACACCACTTTCAATTCAATTTTGTATTAAGGTTTCAATATAGGCATAATAACATTATTTAGCGCAAATTTGACGGTATGAACCTGTAAAATACAACGTAACAAGCGACAAATACAGTATTATAATGAGAAATAGCATCATTTCAATGTAAAATAATTGAAGATGACATGAAAAAATTCGATGCGATATATAGGTATGTCAAGTTAAATGTACCAGTAAAAAGTCGTATGTAACAAGATGCCTTAAAATTGTTACTACGTTTAGTAAATGAGAAAAAGGGAATGATAAGAAAATTTCAATTGAACGAAATGAAGAAAATGGAAGATAAGAAAATGAAAATTTCAATATACTGAACAATTGTACGACGCACATTCTTATAGAGCTATCCTTTTTTATCTAATTGATATTATTACAATTTCCTACATTTCATAATCGACTACAATGGAAATATGGCACTCACTCATGAAACTAAATTAAAATAAAGATCTGTTTTCGTTTAGTTATTGGCTAAACAATAGTCCCAATTGGTTAAGATTAGTTTAAGCAGTTCTAAAAAAGTTCACAGCAATTGAGCACCGTAGTCTGGTTTTTCCTCTCTTTTTTATCTCTATTTAATACTTACTCAATGATTAAACATATTTTTTAAGAACTTTATAATAGATTATAGAATCTTATTAATCAACTGTAGAATTTTGCCAAATGTTTACATAAATAAAATAACAGTAAAAATATGGTAAGGAAATTACGGTACCACAACTCCCTCTAAATTTTAAGGGATTTTTTGCATGTGCGAGTCAGAGTCGAATCATTTGGAATGATGAGTCACTGCAGTAACGATTTGTGACTACCTTTAGTAAATGAGAGAGCAAACAAATAGATATAGAAAATTCCTATGTAACAAGGGCCGCTAAAATTTAGAGAGTCTCCAATGCAATCATACAATAAAAAGATAAACAAAGGTGGTCTACTTTTTAGACTGCCGTTGGTCAATGTGAGAGAGACTCAAAAGATTATAGAAAGTATCTATGTAACAAGCCCCCTAACTTTCTAATTGCCAGGAAAAACTGGATTTGTTGAAACGATATATAGCTCTACATTCATATCAATATTTTTAAATATCATAATCATTACTTTTGTTCTGTTTATCTTTTAGATTATAATAATTTGTAAGGTATTGACTTTGAATTCATTAAGAACAAATAAAAACATGTCAAATTAGTTATTTAAAAAAAATAAAGAAAATAATATATAGTTACTACTTTTAGGCAATGATAGAGAAACGAAAAGAAAATTCTCAATTTAACAAGTCCCTCTATATTTTAGGGAGCCTTTAGCAAGTGCGAGAGAGACTCGAATCATTGATTAATAGTAACGTTTTGTAACTATCTTTAGTAAATGATAAAGGAAGCAAAAAGATATAGAAAATTCCTATGTAACAAGCCCAGCTAAAATTTATAGGGTCTCCAATTCAATAATATAACAGACAAGTAAATAAAGGTGGTCTAAATTTTAGACTACATTTAGTAAATGTGAGAGACTTAAAAGATATAGAAAATCCATATATAAAAAGCCCCCCAAAATTTCTAATTAACTGGAAATCTTAGATGTGTTGAAATGATATATAACTTTTGCATTCAAATCAATATTTTTTATAGGCTTGTTTTATTATTTCTGTTAGTATAATTATATAATCAAAAAATTACAAATATTTACATAAAATACAGGTTTCTTTTAAAAACATGCTGAAATTCCAATCTTTGAAATTACAATAAGGTGAAAAGTATCTCAGTAAAGTAATTAAATAATCATGTTTTAAAGGTCTTTCAACTCAGAGAAATTAAAAGTTGCATATCCTTTGTTAAAAACAACAAAACTTCTTGCTACAATAATATTATTAGTTTCTTCATTTTCCAGTTCCTTCATTTTCAGTTTCTTCATTTTCACACCTGAACAATTGGGAGAAGTAATTTAAAAATCTACCGCAATTGTCGCAGCTTGGAATGAATAATACAACAAATAAAAAAAATTTGAGACATGAATAATTCAATAAGAATTACACTTGAATAATTAAATTTAAACAAACTTTAATAGGGCTGTCATTAATTACCAAAAATACCCTTTGTAATAAAAAATGTTTGATTTAATAAAAAATTAATTGATTTAGAGTACTGCGCAATTTATTAAGATTTATTGTTGTGTCTCATGCAGATTAAAATTAGGTAGTAAGATGCGAGGTACTTAGTAATAACGCTAAAAATTAACTTGTTTATTCTTAAAAATAATAAACAATATATACAAACTGAATAAAAGAAAAAGGAAAACAAGTGTGTTTAAAGTTTATACAATTAAGCTCATGTATTAATAGGAAAATAATAAATGTTTAAATTCAAAACTTTTTACAAGAAAAATCAATGAATGCAGATATGTCATACCTAGATATTTTGTTAATAAAAGGAAAACAATAGTACACCTAGAGATGCGTATTTGCAATAATATGGTACATTTTATTTAACGTCTATCTGTCTGGTAATCTTGCAAAATCATCAAATTGAATTTTACACACGACGTACATGTTAGATTTTTAGATTATAATTATTTGTAAGATGAACACTTAAAACATAAATCAAATTAGTTAAATTAAAAACAAAATAAAGAAAATAATATATTTTAGTGACATTTTTTGAATAATATTTCCTAAACACCACCAATGTCAGAACTCCGCCATTCTGTCCATTTTTGTTCCTTGCAACTTTATTACTTTTATATCTGTACATGATAATCTTTCCCGCACTCGATAAATATGCATTTTAGTGAAGATGCAACAAACTAACTTTTTTTAATCATTAGACCCAGTGTTATCCATATTACGAGCTAGATTTTGGAACTCAGTTTAAATTTGTGCAGGAACAGGGTTCTATTGACTATAATACTTTGTTTAAAAATGCGCAAACAGATGTGATACCCCATTTGGTTTTTAAAATTGGAATTGTTAGCCAACGCGAATTTCGTGTATGGCTATGGAAGTCGCTTAGAGCAGATAGATAGGATGCTGCTACTATATTCAATATTTTTAAACAAAATAAATAAAAAATTGAATAAATAAGGTCAATATGTCACATTAATAAAAATAATTTTCTTGGTCAATACTATACAATAAGTTGATTAAAATAATTATATTTCTTTAAAATAGGTTTCGCACTTAACATGTTTACGAATAAAACATTGATTTGAAGTCAATAACCTGTAATAAAATCAAGTTTTGAAAAACATGATATCGTAAAGTTTACAATTTTGGTGTGAATTGTTTATAGTGCAATCACGATTAGTCGTAAAATTACGACAACAAAATTCGCGCGTACGGTACATTTTCAATTATGTATTCAAGAATTATGCGAAGAATAATTTCTCTCAGATATAAGGAACATAAAAACCTACGTACTATTTATTCCATTGCCTTTTAAGAAAAGTAGTAATAAGAGCTTAGAAAATTTTAATTAATGTCATGCGGTTTATAGAGAATTTTTGTCATTGAAATATAATTAAACTTTTATATCTAATAAAATTCGTAAAATGGTTTCGCAGATCCCATGGGCATGAGTAAATAGTTCTGAATTGATAGCGAGTCTCATTATGGTGGCGCAAAATGTAAGCGTTGTTTCTCCACTTTTGGTTCTTTTTTAATTTGTAAGCAATTTCATCAGAGTACCAGTAAGGAGAACCTTGATATTTGAACCTTGAGCTATTTCCATCTTGCCCATTCAGAAACTTTTCTATGGAATGACTGAGATTTTGTTCTATGCAGAGCGTTTCCATTTTTTCATGGCAAGTTACTTTGCTTATTTTCGGATTCTTGATCGATTTCTGGACATTCCTGATTAATTTTTGAAAATGAATTTTTCTTTAAGACGAATCTCTCACTTATAACCCAATGTTTTAAAGCTTAAAGCCAATTGAAGTTGTATCCACATCACCTGCATCTGTTTTGTCTATTATATTACATGTTTCCTATCAACTACAACCTGTTTCTTATCAACTGTTCTCTGTTTCCCTATCAGCTGACACCTGTTTACATATCGGCTACTATCTGTTTCTGAACTGTTCTGTGTCCCAATCAGTTGGCACCTGCTTCTCTATTAGCTATTACCTGTTTCCTATGATCTGCGACCAAAATCTCTACGACATTTTAGGAAGAATCCCCCACGCTTGGTGCGACTCGCTACTGATTAAGAAATAAGTGGTTTGCTTCTTAGTGCATTGTTGTCAATGCATCTATTTTAGAATAAAAATCGATGTTTAATATATATGTTTCGTATTATGAATCAAGTGTATGTTTTGCACTTATAGGTACGCTAATTTATCAACATAATGTGAATAATATTACATACATATTTATTATGAAGTAAGCTAATCAAATATGGAATATAAGTAGATTATTTGCACAAGAATTTTTTGATCCTTAGGTACATGTTTTCAAGTAAAGATTAATTTTATTGCTACTATGATTAATCCCAAAAGTTGTGCGTCAATTGTCGGGCTGCCAGTTATGTAAGTTGAACAAACGGAGCTTCCCCTGCTCTTAATGAAATTTGTTTCTTGTCGACACTTACCATGAAGCTACCGCTACCACATAAATGAATCAGTAAGTTTTCCATCTGTAAAAAATTCTAAATATTACTTTAAATATCAACACACTAAACATCAACGACGATCTGACTGTTGGTTGTGAATTGGTTGCTTGGTTTGGCAAGGTTGACCCGTTGGTGATGTTGCCCCTTTGATTATGCTTTCTCCATTGCAACTTTGATACCGGCCTCCTCATTGTTGTATCAAGGACGTGGTTAATGTGTGAGGGGGAGAGTTGTACATGTGAATCCGAGAAAACACGTGAAAAATTGAATAATGACAGAGTCGGAAGAGTCTGCAGATGCTTGTATAATACTTAGCTTTTGAAACATAGATGTTTGATGATGCCCTTTAATTTGATAGTTGATTTAGAACGAATAAGTTATTCTTAACTATTACGTTACTTTGAACAAATCATATTTAATACTGCGAATGTGCTCGCTGTGCAAAAGATAGGCCTGATCATTTAAAGAGAATTATGTTAGTCAAAGCGTGCGAATTTGCTCACTCGAAAATGACTACCACAAGACCTAAAATGCGGCTGGTGAACGCTAGGTTGGTTAGGTCCTTTTATATGCAATTAGCTGACAAGAAGATATGCCCATAGCAGATGGACCATAGCATTTTGCGTGACTCGCCGGCTCGATGGGCGTGGCTTGAAGGAGACTTCTGCTAAAAGTCTTGAAGTACGACCAATAGAAATTTTTTTTTATTCCTTGACATTTTTGGAGATCAAAATTGCATTTTGTTGACGAAAATCTATGAAAATATAAGTGGTGGAGCGCATAAGAAGTGTTGGTGGTAGCTTGATGTGACCAAAATCTTGGGAAGCATCGCATCAAATCTCTCTTCTGCTAAAATTCGTAGAACTAACATCTAATGAGAGAAGATATCAAACAGTTGACAACACAAAGGTTGAAAATCATACGATTTATTGAAAGTGGGTGGGTGAAAGATTGTTGCGTTAAACTCATAATAAGAGCATTCGCAAAAATCAGATGCGGAAATATAAAATATTAGTGTAATATATACACATATTTATGAACAAAGTTTCCGAGAGCAGCGACAGCATAAGAACACATTAGGCGGTATCCTTTGAATATATTTCTTCTGCATACGGTTGAGACATCGCCATCATTTGAATATATGTTTCTATGCAAGCGGCATTTGATTTCTATCGCTTAGTTCCCATTTTCTTAGAACGTCTTGATTTTTATCTTTCATATACCATATACGTATGTTAATACATGTAGGTATATGATAGATATAGGTTTCATATTTTGGCAATTTTTTCTATTTCACCTTAATAAGTCACTTATATTCACATCAGTGCAAACCATTTATACGTAATTCAAAAAGGAGACCCCAATGAACAGTTTACCATAAAAAGACATTTTTCAAAATATTTTTTTCTTGCTGAAAACTTTAATAGAATGTTGTATTTCTCGGTGTCTGTGCGTACGTACGTACGGATGTATGTTCCACTATAACTCGTTCCGATCTGGATGATTTTTAGTAGACAGGTGCGGACGGTGATTCCGCAGAAATGTTTTTCACTTGACGGACAGGAGCCAGTTTTTTTTTGTTCAGAAATTTCATATTTAAACTAGGAGGCTGAAATTTTGCACACAAATACCACCTTATATTATACGTCGAATCAAAATGTTCCTATAAAATTGCTAAATTTTATAGGAAGCAGTGCTGCCGCGTTTGAAGTTGAACAAACGTTATGAAATATCTCAAGAACGATAAAAGATAGCACATTCTAATAAACTTTATTGTACAGGCCACATAACGACCCTTCGATTTTATTTGAAACATTTAAACATTTCTTTCTA
>WYDF02042842.1:0-12388 GCA_009867245.2 Adranes taylori | reverse complement strand
TGGACCGACGACATCCGAGCCATAGCCGGTAAAAATTGGATGAAGAGAGCACAAAACCGAAACGATTGGAAAAATTTTAAGGAGGTCTACATCCTGCAGTGGATAGAAAGTGGCTGATGATGATGAAAGAATAAATTGATTAGCAACACTAGATCGCTTAAAATTCTTGTAATGTTTTATTATATTTTATGTACTTAATTAACTTATGAAACATACTTACTTTATTAAATCCAATTCTGGCTTTAATGAATTAAGAGCACCAAAAATTCTTGTGTAGTTAAGTGAACAGCTATATTACGATATTATTTTTTCCCCAATAATAATTTATTAATTTCAGTTACGTCCCGAACTTAAGTTTTATTACTTTGATTCCGGTTTCGTTGAATGAAGTTTAACTGGGCATAGAATTAATTAATTAGTCCGAATTTATACAACACAATTACGCGGTTTTATCTGTGCGAGCCGGCTCTGAGTCTTGGAACGCTAAGTCATCATCGTTGAAGGTGTTGTGTCAACAATATTATTACGATTTTGAAGATCTTGCATCTGTACACGCTTTGTGTGATTTTGAACCCTGGTGTTTTGCCGATGGGATAAATTCAGGCCGAAGCCATGAATAACTGCGGCTTCTGGTGATGTTCGAATATTGTTGAGGTTACAAAATTGTATAAATTTTCAACGGAGAGGTCTTATTGTTTTAGCGGTTGTGTGCTTGTTCCATAATGATTTCCATCGGTAAAGAGCTCTTACTTTCCATTCTGGATGGTTGCACCTTTTGGAATTGGTAGGAATTTAATTTGAGTTCCTTTTTAGTTTCAAAATAACGATACCCTAATTTTGCTAGACAAGGCAGTTCCAAAATATAGCCATTTTTTTTGACACATCAGTTAAGCAATACTAAACGAGAAAAATATTTTCTAGTATTTCTAGTATTATTCAACCTTACGCTTCGTAGACAATAGTGGACTTGATTTTTAGTAACAGATCATGTAAAAAAATATCTTAAATATACAAAAATAAACATAATAATTAGTACATTTTTTCACTCGACATTTCTTAATTACAATATCAAATTTGTTTCACATTTCATTATTCAATGTCCTTGCTTCTTTGCCAAATGTTTTAAACTCAGCTTCTCCTAACAAATCTTGCATAATTAATTAATGGAAAACGTTAATAGATTATTATATCCATGCAAATTTCTGTCATTCTGCAGATTTCGTAGTCTGAATTAATTATTCAAAACTAACCGGCTATTTTGAATAGCCGGAACTGCTTTAAACAAGAAATGTTTTATTTATAAGGACCTTGGATATTTCTGAATGTCCGCTTTTAATATCCTATATGGAATACTAATATATAAAAATTAATATACTGGGTGATGCTTCATCTCGTATATTCCCGCAAGTAATACATAGAGATATGAAAATTAAAGAAAATCTTCACTACATAGGATAATAGTTCCCTGTAAATTTCTGTGGACTTTTTTAGCATTGGTTGAACTAGTCTTGACTAATTAGGTCTATTGTTCAGCCAGGATACAAAGGAACATCACTAAAAAAAAAGCAGAATTTTATTTTAATGTACTTGAATGTGTGAGTGCCATATTTCCATTGTTGGTTACAAATTGTAGAAAATTGCAATAACATCAATAAAATAATAAAATATAGATATGTAGCTGTATAGGAATGTGTATCGTATATGTATTTTTTAGTAAATATAACATTATTGTTTAGAACTAGATTGTTTTCATAACCGCATTCTTTAAATAAGAGATTTTTCTGTATTCGTAAGTTTATAGATATGTTTATGATATTTTTACTACAATTGGATAAATATCCAATTGATTTTAAATCTCTTTTAAAATGTATAAAAATATAATCATATTTATCTTTAAAAATAAATTTACTAAAAACAAATTAGCAACGCTGTGTTACAATATGTTCATTGGCAAATTAATAAACCTTGTATTATGTTGTTTGAAACAGCAGTTGACAAAAATGGATTAAACTGGTAACTATTACCTTGTGCGTTCTTTTTTAGATGGCAGGTGTCTGTGGTCTGAGTTTCGTAGTCAGACAATTAACATTGTTTTAAATTTTATTTATTATTTACTCAATGGTAGAACACATACCTTGTGTGCGTGTGTATAAACAAAATAAAGGCACAATGCACCAGAAGTCAAACTTTCGAATATAAAGCATTAGCAATTTTAACAATAAATCGATTAAGAATAGTTCTTTCATAATTTATTTACAACTTAAAAATGAATTAACTGTTAAAAATAAATAAATCAAATAAAATAAATAAGTAAATAAATAAATAAATAATTAAGTAAATAAATAAATAATTAAATAAGTTAAATAAATAAATAAATAAATAAATAAATAAATAAATAAATAAATAAATAAATAAATAAATAAATAAATAAATAAATAAAAATATAAATATGTAAATAAATAAGTAAATAAATAAATAATTAAATAATTAAATAATTAAATAAATAAAAAATAAATTAATTTATTAATCATTATTTATTTATTTATTTAATTAATTAATTAATTTTTTATTTATTTAATTATTTAATTAATTATAATTATTTATTTATTTCTTTAATTAATTAATATCTTAATATAATTAATTAATTTTTTTGTGAATAAAATGATGCAACATTCTTTTTCAAGAATATACCATCAAGTATTTTTATTTTTGTATTAATTATTTAATTAATTAATTAATTATATATTTTTTTCATCAGTGGATATTATTCCAATATTTTATTCGAAATAGATATATGGTTTTTAATGCTATAGTTAATATACAAACAATTACATAACATGTCATATTAAAAAATTCTTTAATTTGATCATTGTATCATTTCTAGCTAAAATATTATTTTTTAATTTGTGGATATTATTCCACCATTTGATTGGAGATAGATATATGGTTTTTAATGCTATGGTTAATATATAAACTACATATGTGATATTAAGAAATTCATTAATTTGATCATTGTATTATTTCTAGTTAATATATTTTATTTGCATATGTGAATATTATTCAAACATTTGGTTCGAAATTGATATATGGCATTTAATGCTACAATTAATATACAAGCATTAAGATAACAAATGTTTATTTATGTAAAATATTTATTTATGTATTAATTATTTAATTAATTAATTAATACATAAATAAAAATACTTGATGGTATATTCTTGAAAAAGAATGTTGCATCATTTTATTCACAAAAAAATTGAGAAACCCAACTATGAATTTTTGTATAAAATGTAAAAGCAAGAATTTATTATTGAAAATACGGAATTTTTATCTATCACTGTAAACAGGTGGTCTTATAAAGTCTAGCAATGTAGCCCGCAACTTTCGTTAGTGTTCTTATATCGTATGTTTTCAGATGGATAAATAAATATCCGAGTGTCCGATTGAACCCACCCGACCATAAAAGGGAGCGTTGTTTTAAAATTTATAATTCATTTAGTCATTGTGAGATAATTAATAGCACTCACTAAAAACTCACAAATAGAACTGACGTAAGTCACATATAATAAATGGCAATATCGATTCTGAAGTAAATAGCACAATTCAGAAGAAACATGAATTAATTAATTATATTCTAGAAGGAAATTAGTTGTTAGCCTATAAGTTAGACTTTGATATAAATTAGTCACTAGAATAAATGCACAACTTAATGTGTTTGAGATTTTCAAACTAGTCAGTAAAGAACATAATTATATTATTTTCAACTTAGGTACCGCCATAATGATATTCTATACTCGTAGTTTTTAGAGATCCGCCATTTGCTGTATAATTGCAATACCCTTTATACAATATGCCACCCACAGATGTAATTAAAACACGGTTTGGCCTTGAACGACCTGGTAATATATTATCATTTGACAATTATTGAAAAAAAGTAAAAGTACCGTTTGTTGTATATGTTGACTTTGAATCGTTTGAAGCTCCTATTCCGTCCTGTGATGCCTCTGCTTCCCATTTCTATACTCTAGACACACACAAACATACTCCCTACAGTTTTGCATATTATATTGTTTCGAAATTGATCCGTGCCTCAACCAATTTCAAAGTTATACTGGTGACATTTGTCCTAAAGCCTTTACGCATTCGTTAACTCGAGACGTACGGCATTTATATGCTACAAAATTGTACCCTATTGTCCCGATGTCTGATTTGTCTCCGGCGTAGAACATTCAGTTGCGTACTGCTACCAATTGCCACATACATTTGCGTGACACCCTTGAGGGAGAAACGTGTGACGGATCACTACTATTTGACTAGGGCCTTGCGAGGAGCAAGCTATGCTTCATGCAATTTAAATTATCAGGTAGCTAAATGTATTCCTAACTTTTTCCATAATTTAAGCGGTTATGATGCCCACCTCTATATTATAAACTTTGCGTCTGAAGACGATGATACCGATGTCATTGCTCAGACAAAGGAAACATGTATTTCATTTAGTAAAAATATTAATGTGGGTACATATACTGACAAAATAGATAAAGAACGTCGACTGCCTTTCCAATTATGCTGTTTGGATTCATTTCGCTTTATGACTAGTTCCATTGAAAAAGTAGCCAAAAATTTTAAGTTCGACCAATTTCTGCATACGTGTCAATAGTTTCCCGATGATTTCAAATTTAATCTAGTTAGATGCAAGGGGGTTTCCCCTACCAATAAATGGACTCAATCCTAAAATTAGATGACGCTCAGCTACCTGATAACGAATTATTTTGCAACTATATGACAAAAACTATTATAACCGATGAAGAGTATTTATTATACGCCTAAATATTAAAGTGAAAATTCAGCATCTACTCCTGTGGCACTCAATAATTTCTGCTTATATTGACAAACTGATGCTTATGACTGTTCTCCCACGAATCGCTATGGTTTCAAGATATTGGCATTACTCCCCGCCTCTCTTCCTCTCGTTATAACTGTAGCTCGTACTCAAGTTTTCTTTTTCTGATTTATGCCATTAGCCATGAGCCTAAATCGCTCCTTACCCCAACGCTCCTCACGCTCCTTAAGCCTGTCAACAATGCAGCTACCTCCCAATTCTCCAGTGCTGTTTCCTTTTCCGAATTCATACTTTCTATCTACAAAGTGCAGATAGCTCCTTAAATAACTAATTAAAATATATTTGGTAGGCAGCTACTCCACAAAATAGATAGATATCTTCTATATAAGAGGTTCTGCTTAATAGCTACTCTAATATATGGCTACATTAATACAGAATTAAATTAGCTACACTACATAAATGGGGCCTGCTCAATAGCTACTTCAATTGTAACTTAGCACGGTACTCTGCATAAATTAAGTACTTTAGATAAATTGAAACAACACGGCACTGGTAAAAAAACAGTTATAACAATAAAATGTAAATATAATTAAACTACATGCAAACGCTTATGTGTACACAGTAAACAAAAACACTGTAATGCTTGAACAGAGCTGGGTTTAGTTATTGTTCGCCGTGGACTTACTGTTATGTTATGAGAACTCATATTGCGTTGATAGATTAGAGTACAGGACGTTTTTGCTCATCTCTTGTGTGGAAACTTCTGCTGCTTTACTCATTTGTATCATGGACCACAGCACCAATTAACGAATGAGTGGCTCCATAGAGACCATGCAACAGAGAGAAAGATTCTGTCGAGGCTCACGTCTATATATTCCGTTGTGTTGTATAAAATATTTTATGTCCTCGTGAGCTCGAATGCAGGGCGTCCAGCAGCAGCAGCCAGCATGGCTGAGCGACCACCCAAGGCGAAGTGTAAACAGCAGCAACGGCCAGCGACCACCGCCGGATGAGTGAGCGTTTGGTAAGCGTTTTTGTATATCGCTATATAGTTTTATTGCATGTATTTAATATAGTTTCGTTTCTCTTTCTACCTATTTCCTATACTGCTAGTGTGTATGACTCCATTCGTTAGTTGGCCTCCACAAGGTTGGTCTCACTCACCGGATCATAGTAACACTGACGTAGGTCTAACTTAGGTCTTAACAACATCCTTGCCATACCACTAGCTATAGTGCAAGATAGTTACCTGGGGGTTGTTCTCAGTCAGTCGACCATAGTAACACTGATCTATTGGACGCAGTGTTACGCGGGTCGTAAAAATCTATTATCCGTTCTAACCACTTAGATGCCTATTTCTAACCATATGATAAGTTTTAGCACTAGTTGGACGCGGTGCTGCGAAGGTCATAGTAGTTCCTCGTATACCTGTCATTATCGGTTTTCGATTTATTGTTTATTGTGCTCAACTAAGCCGAACACCTGTGCAACTCATAAGTCTAGAAGCTACATGTGCCCTCGGGGACTGGAAGGGATATCACCATCAGTTCCAGAGTGTGATATCACGTTAAACAAACCTGGCGCCCGATGTACACTGCATGATGATAGAAAGATTCTGTAATATTAAGATATTTGTTTGTGCCATCGTTGGGAGTCGCTAAGGCTCCCCATTAGGTGCGTCGCGAGTGGAGTCTATCACACCATCTATTAATTAATTTAAAGTTATACAACTATTGTGTTTGATACCACAAAATGATACCAGACATATAATACAAAATGAGGCCTAGTGCTAGAGCCATTAGGAAGACAGCGCTGAACATATCATCTTCTACTGGCCAGAGTGATACGCAGAGACAAGAAGCGGTATTTCTTAGGGATGATTTTTCCTCACTCTGTGAAAAGAATGATAGAATCACCCCATACGCGGGACGCCGGCTAATAATTATGTTGGTCTATTATGGGAAAGAAAACAATCGGAAGTAGCTCGCAAGTGAATCTGGCTGGAGTCGATCTGGGTCACATATCAGACTCGGTATAAACTATATGTGGTGAAAAGCATTGATACCCACAGCAACAGGCTGCACTTTTGCATCTTCACATGTACACTGTGACTTTGGCATCTACATCTCTTCAGTTTCCCGAAGTAATGATTCTGCAGGTTCCAGGGAGGCTGGTAGCGTTATGAGGGACAGTTCGACGGGCACCTAAATGTCTTATGGCTTTAATGAGTCGGAGGCCATTCGCATCTCACCACCCAGATTGTCGGACAAACACTTAATTTTGGACAAGAATTTCATTCTCATCGGTTCCTGTTTTGACTCACGAGAGAAGTTTGTGGCCGCATATCTACCTTAAATAAACGCCCCCCCCCCGCCCAAAAAAATTATAGTATTTGCGAGAAAATAATGCTTGAATAAGTAAACATTACCTGGAGTATCTTATTAATACTGGAAGTACATAAAATATCTACAATATAACTAATTGAATTGGATACTAAATTTTTATTATGACTCAATATCTTCGATAGGTTCCATTTATTTTCAAAAATTGACAATCTGCTTTAGAATATGAATGGCGTGTAGTATTCATGCTGATATTGAAAAACTATACTAGTATCGAATGAGGATTTGTAGTTACATCAAACAATCAAACTTGCTGAAGGTAATTTATTTGACAATGGTTTTATCCAGTGATCTTGAATAAATACCAAATATTCATGCCTAAATTTGAAATAAAGCAATTTATTTTATTAGACTCAATTTAACACATCATTTATTTCGGAAAACATTGAATGAATGACTAAAAGTCATATCGAAATAAAATAGAAGACAGTGAAATCGTTAATAAAAGAGCCTATAGAATAACACATATTCTGCTGAAAGGAATCGACTTTAATACGAATTTGTCGACACCAGAGAAACGTAACATTAGGGTTATCTATTTTATAACAAATGAAAAAATCTGAAGACTACTTTAAAAAGCATTCGTGGTTACATAAACATCTGTACCACAATTAATTGTGGCTCTGAAAATTAAAGACCTCTAACCAGAAGTTATTAAATGCCAAATCGAAATTAGAAAATGTTACTCTAACAAGACAAAAATATACGATTGTTTAATTTATTTTAATTTTCAGGACCAAATGGAGTCATTCCTGCCTTACTACAGGTGACAACAACATAACATCTCATTGCTGACTCGGATCAATTATATAAAGGAGCGTTTTGCTGCTGGCGCAGCTAATTTCAAGATGCATTTCATAGAGCAAATCAATCTGATACAAATAATACAACAAAATGGGCAGAAGCAATCAAATGCATCAATTATAAATAACCTGATGCTTTGTTATAAAGGTATATTTGGGATGAAAATACATTTACGACGAGACGCTTTTTTAGACATCACTACGGACGAAGATCTTGAAGAGCTTTTAATAGAAGAATGTATTTGTGGCATCAAACTTAAATAATAATTCTAGAAAAAGACGGACATAATGACTTAAATGAATCATGGAAACAGGAGTAATCATTAGTATAATCTTAGTATGTAAATAAAAGCCAGAAAGAAAACAGTTAAGGTTCAAGGTCGTCAGCTTCTACACCCTACACACATCTATGCAAATAAAAACATCAGACAATTACGCGGCAATAAGAAGCGAGCGGCATACGTTCAAGTCAAAGTCTTTGTGCTTGCCACAATGGCAGCGGCTCTGAATGGTGCAGATATATATAGGTCTCCGTCTCCGATATACACAACGAGTTTTATGATTATCATTTTAAGATAAGGATTTAGTTTTGTCGGCTTATGCAAGTTTGGACAGGAAATTTCATCCTACTACAATTCTCTGAATGACGCTTAAGCTTTTTACCATTTTGGCGCTTAACAATCTGATTGGATATTATTTTTAACTAATTGTCTAGTATTTTATCAAACACATGCAATTAATAAATTTTGGAGATAAAATGGTGAGGAGTGAATTTTTTTAGTTAGGAAAAATCGATAAGAGGGCAAAATGATAAACAGTAGTTCAGAAAAACGTCCATTGTAACGTGAAGATTTGTCCATTCCTAGTTAGGTTGATATAAATGGATTGAACATTAAGTACTCACAAATATGGTAAATACGTTATAATAATTAGATGCCATAAACTGTTTAGCAATGTAAATAAGGTTTTAGATAAGAGAACAGTAAGCGGGTAACCTACTATAAATCATTTTTCTGATCAATGTACAGAGACAAATATTAATTATTGATTATACTATATGCTAATTAATTATATTTTAAACAAATCAGTTCTATATAGAAGCTATGCATAGAAACAAAGTCCATTGACTGATGTCACATAGGTGCCAATAGCGAATATTCTCGAATGCGCTCATGAGATATTAATTAATCATGACGAAAAATATTGATATGTAGAAGGCGACCTAAGATGTATGAAAACGGTGTAACCACAGCGGGAAGGATACAAAATTTGGGCGTCTGCCGAACACCGTAAGGCCAGACTAAGTAGCGAAATAATAATTCGAGATAAAATAATATTAACATAATAATTAAATAAAAAATCTAATTACAGAATTTATAGAGTATTTTATTTTGCATTCGTCTAATGTAGCACGGTACTTAGCAATACATCTTTGGGACTAATTCAGATAAATTAACTTGAGTACAATTTTGATGAATTAAGTAAAGTCGAGTTTAATTAGTAACAAGTTTGTTGTTCAAGGTAAAGTTAAAAAGAATATAAATATATAATGGTGCGTTACCCATACGTAAAATAATACATAAATAATTTGTGTACAGCGGCAAAATCTGTAAGTACGTAGTTTAACATTTCTTTGATGTAACTGAATAAATCATAAGTCACTTTTATTCAAGTGTTGATTTATTTTATTAATTGCGAAGAGTTGATTATTTGATTTTGCGTATGGGAATTATTGAGCATGGCACTGGGTTGCCGGTTAACATTTACAACGAGCAATACGATTTAATTAAGTTTAATAACTGTTTTATTTCTGCTGCCTGAATTATTGAAGCTAATGTCTATTGCTAATGATATACGCTACCAGTAATTACCCAGCCACAAGAGGGCATGCTCAAATCTGATGATACGTCCACCTTAGCAAGAGTGCTTGCTAGTGTTTTACTCTACATGAAGAGCCCCACTTCATGGGCATATAAATTCAAACTTTCCCTGTCAGTCATTCAATTAATAATTTTGCTAGAAGTAGCTAAACATCTATAAAATAACAAAGAAGTTC
This sequence comes from Adranes taylori, assembly GCA_009867245.2. Classification (NCBI taxonomy): domain Eukaryota; kingdom Metazoa; phylum Arthropoda; class Insecta; order Coleoptera; family Staphylinidae; genus Adranes; species Adranes taylori. Next base: position 2,287 of record WYDF02042842.1, on the reverse strand, counting down.
AGGCACCTATAATTATGATCAGAGGATTGCTACGTCCCATATAAAATCCCTCTCACTCTTGTCATGTCGGAGAGAACAACCCACCGCCCTAAAACAATACGTGACAATATTAAATTACAAAATAGTTTAGTAGAATGAATATTTCTCGTTTTAAATAAAATATCTGAAAAAATATACAAAACACTTGACACTCCAAGAAGCAAGCACTGATTGCGAGCTAGCGAAAATGATTTACTATATGAACCGAAACCTATGTGTGATACAGTGATTTGTTTATTTTTAATTCTGGTAACCTATTCAGAAAGGAAATGTTCAAATGTGAAGAGACAAGAAGTCAAATTGTGCGGACTTCTTTTCCATTTAGTCCTGACTTTTGTATAAATACGTGCGTGCAGAGTTCCACTCAATATATCCCTTCGTGTGAATCTATCTATTAGGTTTGTGAGTTCAGTAAGTTGACAGAAGACTCGATCGTGTGGATGTATGTGAATTTTACATCTATATATTGTATTAGAATTACACGGAGGAAAACAAGGCAGTTTGAGAAACGGAAACAGCAATTACTTGAAGAAAAATTTAGTTTTGCAAATCGATATCGCTGTTTGCAACTAGATTATGTAATGTAACAAATGGATTTAAAGGTGATAAGTGCTGTCACATTTGATAAATAACGATGATCCAAATTGTTATATGTTGTAAGGAATTTCTGATTTTACTGTTTCTTGTTGTGTGTGTGGTTTGTGGCAACCATTTTATCTGTTATTTTATACGGGGGGGGGGGGGTAGTTGGTAAGCTGGTTTAAAATAACGTTGGAATTATTCGTGGGAATACTAAGGCTTGCTTCAGTTTGTTTTATATAAGAATAGTTACTTGAACATATAATACTCTGATAAATAAATATTGTTTAATTTTTCGTATGTAGCCTTGAATAATAGCTTCTCGAAGTAATAAATTTTCAACTTAGAACTATGTCCAAATAATATTTTTCAAAATTTCGTATTTAATTAATTCTTATCCTGTGATATAACTTTGAACAGATTTATTGTTTATTTGTTTCGTATTTAACCTTAAATAATAATTTATCAAAGTAATATTTTAACTTAATAATTATATATAGATATTGACTTGTTGAAATAATGCTGGACTCTTCAGGTGATTAAAATTTTGTAAAAATTTTGATACACATATTTTAAAATAAATTGTGCTTGTCTTGTTATATAAGATTTTTAGTTACATGCGCCTTCTGTGAATTTATCCGTACGGGAGCTTTTCTTGTCTGGACATATTACACCTCATCGGATTCCTACGCTGATCTACATCGGACTCGCGATTACTCAGGGCATTTCAATCTCAGAGGACGTATGCGTTGGTTATACTGTGAAGATGGAGCCAATCCATCAGAATGGAGCTGTTTACTTAGTTTCTAAAGGAGAGGTAATTGTCTACCAGAAACAAGTCAAGAATTGGCTGGTGATCGTAACTGGGTGTACCGAGGATATTTATTCAATAAATTGAGTTTTGAGACGCTTGGTTTTAATTCAATTAAAATATGGACTCCAAACTGAGACAAATTACAAATTTTAAAGAAATTATTATTCTTAATAAAGCTTCCATTCGGAGAAGAAATATTTTCAAACATAATGAAAGATTCGATAGTACGTGAAAGAGTTAATAAACATAAATAGATTTACTTGAACATTGAATGAATACAATAAGATTAACTTAAAATGGAATTATTGCGCTGAAATGAACAGGAAATAAAATTCTGCTAGCAGCTTTTCAAAGATAAACGTTCGCTGCAACACAGAATTTACTAAATTGCTTTCTAAAAAGAATATACAGCTAGCATATAATCTTACGTTATGCCCGCACAGTTTCGAGTCACTATATGCTTTAGAAGTGAATTGAATACAATAAGACACTTGTTTTCAACTTTAATGTTGATTTATTCTACTTTGAGGTGTTGAATGATTATTTTAAAGATTATTTTATTCGAAACTAAATTTTATTGCTTTTTTAGAAATTGTGCTACTATAATTGTGAATTATATTTTGTGGCCGTGTGGTTGAGTTTTTAAACACTTTATTTACAAGAAATTTAATAAAAATTAAAAGAGCTCATCCCACTAAACCAAACTTCCTCATCTGTTGACCATGTTAGGGCCAAGGTATTGCAGATTCCCTTGGTTGTAAAGCGAATGCTATAGCATATATCTTATCTGCAAGCTATCAGCTTACTATAATTCTAAAAGCATTCCATTAATTACCAGTTCCAGGCTGAAGAGGA
>WYDF02042831.1:0-12389 GCA_009867245.2 Adranes taylori | reverse complement strand
ATATCCTTTCAATGCGAAGTTCGAAGAGATATGTATGTGACATAACCCAACCGACAATTTTAATGGCGTAACGTATTTTTCTTATTTACTTCGAAAAACCGTAGCTACATGATCATTCCATTGCACCACAATTATTTTTCATCCAACATAATTTCCCCTTTCTGCAACATTTCGCTTTTCTTTTGCTGCCTTGAAAACTGGATAATCGCTACTCGATCTATGTTTGAAAATTCTTTTTTCTTCATTGTACTTTTACAATTGGATTAATATTCAGCTCAAATAAACCACTTCATTCCGATGAGCGAGTGAAATTAGTAGTCTTTATAAGAAATTGCAGATATTAAGGAACTTTAATTTTGATGGAAGGTTTCACAATGTTGTGCTATAAAGTAACTTACATTCGCCAATAATTCTCGTTAAATATTTCACTTGTTACTGCTAGTATGGGACAGAGAGATACTAGCCATTAGTTAGTTAGTGTGAGAGTAACTTATGACAACATTTGAAAATAAGTTCATATAGACTAACACAATAAACGACAACATAAAGTTCACACGTCGGTGACATATATTAATCCTATATAGCCTGACAGTTACGGCTCAGATCACAAACCCAAAACTTGTTAGGGTTGTTTACTTAAAATTTTGAATTAACCCGACTTTCAATGTTCTAAAAATTACCCGTTTGAACTTAGCTATAAAACCAGCCATAATTTTTTTTTTCGAAATGAACATAAAAAATTCACATTTTCCCCCATTTATCTATTGCATATATCAAATATACTTTAATATACGCCCTTGTGAAAAAGGCGTATATTTTTGTGAAAAAGCGCTTTATGTGTGACGTCAGAAACACGTTTTCCCGACAAATCAACTAATTACATAATAAGAACATTAAATTATCAACATATAAAATTTTCAATATGTAATTAATTTCAGAACTTTCACAAAAATTCTTAAACTTTGCGTTTATTCAGTATAGATGTAAAAATGCATCTTATTGGAAATACGCTATAGCTGGAGTCAAAAGCAACTTTTTTTTATCAAATTAACTAAATTATCATGAAGGGCGTACAATTATCAACATTATATCAAATTTTCAAAATGTATTTATTTTCAGAACTTTTCACAATCACTTTTAAACTTTGCATTTATTCGCGATAGGTGAAAAGTGCATTTTATAAAAAATACGCTATGGGTGGAGTCAGAAGCAACTTTTTCTTGGTAAATTAACTAAATACTCATTAAAAACATACAATTATCAACATTATATCAAATTTTCTAAATGTAATTTTTTCAGAACTTTTCAGAAAAAATACTAAACATTGCATTTATTCGATGTAAAGTAAAAATCTATCTTATTGAAAATACGCTAAACCTAGGGTCAGAAGCAACTTTCAGAAAAATTCTGAAAATAATTACTTTTGACAATTTGATATGTTGTTAATAATTGAATGTTTTTAACATTTAATTAGTTGATTTTTCGACAAAACGTGTTTCTGACCCCACAAATGAAACGCCTGTCATAGGGCCTATATTAAAACATATTTGATATATGCAATGAGATTTTGCAGAAAAGTGGGGGAAAAGGGGATTTTTTTACTTCATTTTTGGCATAATGATAGTATTATGTTGTATTATTGTTGTAATATTATTATTTTAACATGTATTTGTTGCCAGACTTCTTCTTCTGTGTTATCGCATTAACATATCCCACTAATTCAATAAATTAATTAATGCAATAAGCTCTTCTAATATAAAATACGAATTAACAAATTAATTTAGTAATAATCAACATAAATATAAATTTCCAAAAAAATCTCATCTATTTAGAAAATAGTATGGCGCGAAAATTTCAAATAACACCGCTCAACATGGAAGAGATATAGTCAAACGCATCCCCAATATAGGCGGGAAATACTCAAATCGTGCCGTGTAGCTTGATCTCATCCCGCTGCTGTTACACGAAATACCGACAAATGTCGGAAGCTTTGGCTTTAAAATGTTTGTGTGTTTTCACATAGATAGTACATTTCCGCATCTGATAGTTTTTGCAAAGACTATTATTATGAATTTACCAAAAGATTTTTATGACAACGTCTATTCCACCCACCCGTTTTCAGTAAGCAGTTTTGCTTCTCACCCTTTGTGTTTTCTACGAATTAAATCTTCTCTCATTGGATGATAGTTCTACAAATTTTCACAGAAGAGGTTTCATGTGATGCTTCGCAAGATTTTGGTCGCGTAAAACTACAACCACCATGTTTTCATAGATTTTCGTCAACAAAATAGTGCAATTTTGATCCTTAGAAATACCAACGGATCAAAGAATTTTTTTTCTATTGGTCATTCAACTCACGTCTATTCATTCATGAATAGACGTCACGTCTATTCATGTCACGTTCATTCAAGTCACGTCCATTCAAGTCACGTCTTTCTAGCCGCCGGCTACACCGAATGTCACCGGCTCCGGAAACACGCCAGAGGAGTTTTCTGGTCAGCTAATTTCACATAAAACAACCCACCGCGCTAATTCGAAGTCTCAATTCTCAATTACGACCATATCGATTTCTCGGACAACGAGCACTATCGCAACCGTCAATTGATTTGATCCAAGTAGCGATGTAATAAACATTCAAATATTCAGTATTTAGCATGCAATCTTCAAATAAAATAAAACATAGGTTAAGTATCAAACAAGCTCTTCTGCTGAACCTTCCGCATATCATCTTCATTTACTCTTCTACTCTTGTTCTTGCATTATTATTTATTCTTTTCCCCATTGGCCATGTTACCGATGCGAAGACGAGCGAGGCGTCGAGAGAAGATAAGTTGGCCAGAAAGTACCAGCCACACAAGAACCACGAGAACGATCACGCACCGACTCATGGTATCTAATCATGAATGTCTCCAGGAACTCCTCGACTTATCTTAGATTGTCCTGAGTGGATACCAGAGGTCTACGAACAGGAAGATTCTATATCAGCGCCAGGTTCGACTATCTCACCCACCGCTCCAAGCGACGTGCCACTCCCATCGACCCCTGGAAAGGGATGGCCAGCAACCTTAGAAGATCATCACCGACGCTTGTTTAGGTATTACTTCCGCGACACGTACGCATCAATAAAATTCTACATCTTCAACAATGCATGATCCTATTTTCGACTATGTATTATTATTTCAATCATTCATCCATTGCTCAACTATTTAATTCTGTCATTTTTGCGTCATTTTTGTGTCATTACAGCTGTAATCTTGACTCTAGTTGTATTAAAGAAGTTTCACCCAAGAACCATCTTCATGACTGAAGAAGAATGTACAATACAGATTCAAATCACATTTAATACGTCACTCTCTAATTGCTTTTATTTTCAATGAAAGAAAATGGTACATACTAACTATTTTTGAATTATAATTAACTTCACAACCATTGTCCGTCAGTTAAAGTCGCAATGTCGAGTATTATACATATTTGCAACAATAAACATCATTTTGGTACTCTGTTATTGCGTATCAATATATAGGTTTACCTATAAGAGTGTTAGTGTACTTATAGTATTAATAGAGAACAGCGAATTTCTTACCCAATCCTGATAACTAATGCAGAGCATTTTTATGTTACAAACTATGAGAATAAGAGAAGCAGTATAGTGGTCAAAAGCATAACATCGATCCTGCTTTAATAAGATAAAATTCTGTAACAAAGGGATCAATGGAACGCAAAAATGCATATCGATATTGCTCAAAAAAGCTAAGATGGAGGTCAATACAGTAGTATAAATAAATCGAATTTCAGTTCGTCACTCCATATTATACTCCATATAGTCACTCCATATAGATTTGATTCCATATTATACATTCTTCTTCAGTCATGAAGATGGTTCTTGACTGAAACTTCTCCTTTAATACGACAACGCTCGAGATTATGACTTTGGTGCTGACTGAATTAAATAGCTGAGCGATGGATGAATGACGGAAATAATAATAAGTAGTCGAAAATAGAATCATGCATTGTTAAAGATGTAGAATTTTATTGGTCCGTTGTGAAAATCAAATGTTGCTTTTAGTCGCTGTCGCCGAAGTAATACATAAAAAGCATCAATGATGGTTTTCTAAGGTTGCTGGGTATAGCCATCCCTTACCAGAGGTCGGTGGGAGTGGCACTTGGAGCAGTGGATGGGATAAGGGAACCTAATGCTGATGTAGAATTTTCCTGTTCGTAGCCCACTGGTACCGACTCAAGGCAGTCTAAGATAAGGCGTGGAGTTCGCGCACCGCGTTGATGATTAGATGCCACTGGAGTCGGTGTGTGATAGCTCTCGTGGTTCGCATGTGGTCGGTACTTTCTGGCCAACTTCTTCTCTCGACGCCCCCCCCCCTCGCTCTCCTCCGCCTCATCTTCGCATCAAGAACACAGTCAATGGGAAAAAGAATAAATAATAATGCAAGAACAAGAGTAGAAGAATAAATGAAAATGGCATACGGAAGATTCAGCAAAAAGAGCGTGTTTGGTACCAATTCAAAAATTGTGTCTTGTCTGTACTGGGTTGAGAGGGTCCTTTTATGTGAAATTAGCTGACAAGGACACTCCTCTGGCGTATTGCCGGAGCCTGTGGCATTCGGTGCAGCCGGCGACTAGATAGGCGTGGTTTGAAGGAAACTTCTGCTAAAAATCTTCGGTACGTTTGGAACTACGACCAATATAAAAATTTCTTTAATCCGTTGGTATTTCTAAGGATCGAAATTGCACTATTTTGTAGACGAAATTCTATGAAAACATGTAGGTGGTTGCTTTAAGCCACCAAAATCTTGGGAAACATCACATTAAACCTCTTCTCTTCTCTAAAATTCATAGAACTATCATCCAATGAGAGAAGATTTAATTAGTAGAAAACACAAAGGGTCAGAAGCATAACTTATTGAAACTGGGTGGGAGGAATAGACGTTAAGTCATAAAAATCTTTTGGTACATTTATAATAATATTCTTCGCAAAAAAAATATCAGATGCGGAAATATACTAAATTCCGTTGATCCCTTGATATTTCTAAGGATCAAAATTGCATTATTTTATTGTGAAAATCTATTTTGTTGAGGAAGCATCACATCAAACCCCTTCAGCTAAAATTCGTAAAACTATCTTCCAATGGGAGAAGACGTAATCTGTCTAAAACACAAAAAGGTAGGAAGCATAATTGATTATTGAAAAATGGGTAGGTGAAAAATTCGTTAAATCATAAAATCTTCGGGTACAATTCCATAATAATAACTTTCGCAAAATATCAGATGCGGAAATATTCTGATGCGGAAATACATAGATACATCTTTAAGCAATAGCTTCAGACAGTTGTCGATATGTAGTATAACAGCAGTGGCATAAGATCAAATAAGCGGTGTGCTTTGACTTTTCTCCTTCGCGTATGCTCGGCACATTTGACTATATTTCTATGGAACGTTTGACTACTTTTGTTTTCAAAATTTATGGTGAGGGTCTAATGTGCTCCGTTTATTACATAGTTCAGTGAAGAACTGTACTATTCAATTGTCAAACAATAAGTTGTATGTTACCGTAAATATAAGAATATTCATGAAAGTTTTCGATTTCTAAATATTGACTCCCCGAATCGAAAAGTTTGTTCAAATTAAATAACTCAAGCACTAGTAGCGCAAAAGTTACGGAGATATCAATATAAATGTGACATTGTTTCCAATACAAATGTGACAACGTCGCATTCTATTACCAATATCAAATTCGTATAAATGCACATGAATAGTGCATTTATATGAACCAGTATTTGGCCCTGGCGGTTACTATATAGAACAGTTAATCCAGAAGTATATCAAAATGAGTTTAAGCTGTAAAAGAGCAACAGATTCTTTAAAAAAATCCAAGGCCGAACAGCTCAAAAACCTCATACAACAACAACACATATAATATATCAGGGTACAACTCTTCGTATGGTGAATCTACAAATGAAGAGAAGGCTACCTGCTGATTGAACAACCGTTTGGATGAAGTTATTTTGATATAATTCTGGATAAACTGGCGCCAAAATTCTTTAATTAATAAAAAAAATATATTTTTCATACCATAATATCTATAAATAAATAAAACTGGGATGGGTAGGGAATTTTTTTTTGGGGAGGATAGGGTAGTATAAAGGCTGAAAACCGCTAGACACATGCGTAAGTATCAAATTTTCAAAAACATCTTGAGCTTGGAAGACACCAAATGTGGTGAAAATCTTAGATCAAACATTTTCATGACGCCATAAATAGTCTGCATTACTTTTACGCAAAACATAAAACAAAAGTAGTCAAATTACGTAATGTTTGGTGTACGTATTATCCATAATATATTTCTATAAAATGTACATATGATGCATGCAAAATATTATCATAATATTGACTAATGGTTTTCGGCCATGTACGCAGGAGGCGGGGGCGTATTTTCGGTGTTTAATTTGCCCCCCACCCCCTCCCCCCGAAATTTGAGTGAGCAAACTTGTTATTGTACTTGTGAGTATTATAAATATTCTATAAAAATTTTCCAGAAACCATTCCAGAAAATTTCAATTTTTCCTACGTACGCGCCTGATGATTTTAGAAAATATCACTTACTTTCACAAATGAATTTTGTGATTAATGACAAGTGTAACCTTGCATATTTCGTAAAAACGTGCAGAGACATGTGCAGGCTACAAATGCATGTGTATTATAATAATGCCTGTGTGTGTGTGAGAACACACCCCCTTCACCGGGGTAAAAACGTAAAATTTACCTGTAAATCTTTGTTGTTGTTGTCCTTATGCGATGCAGCTCTTATCACACCAGCTCTCCATCCCCATTCGCTGATCTTACTTAATTTCAGTTTGGTAAATCCACTCACCACAGATAGGAAACGTTTGCCCACAATTTCATCACGATTTTTATACGCCATCGCACCAGACCACTTCTAATGCACAGATTTTTACATTAGATTAACTTAAAACATACACCACACATACACATAAACATTGTATTAAAATAGCACAAACTATAACAACAAATATATTAAAGATAATCCGAAAATTAACGATTGTTTTCACAGAAAATTATTTATTTATTATGGAGCGCGAAAGATTACGCATACGAGAAATTCCAACGTCGCTGTTGTCTGATCGTTCAGCCAGGGCAGAGACAGTCGAAAGCTGTAGTTCGGTTACTATTCGTGTGCATTCGATGTAGGTCGGTTTATTGTAAACATTCCGCATCGAGCACGAGGTGATTGCAAAGAAACAAGGATGAATGCTGACATTTTGCAACTATCTCTGTCTATTCCATTCTACGAGATCGTTCGCTGGATCGTTGTTGTTTTTCATTTGTAGGTCAATTAAGGTAGCTACAGACGACCTACAGACAAACGTGCCTAAACAATGCAATTTAGACATGTTCTCATGTCATTATTTCTATAATGAACTAAATGTAGAGTTCATTTGAATGTGTTGTTTAAATAAACGTCCCAGCTTCATTCATAAAACAGCAAGTTGTAAGTAAAGTGTTTTTTTTCAGCGGAAACAACACTTGCTACGCCCCTTGCTCCTCGTTCCGCGATTACCCTAATGGGTTTATTGACAACTGTTGGTGTGTCCATCTCATCCAGGTTCCATGGCAGAGTTTCGTCAGCAAAGGATGCGGATTTAGACAAAACCGATTCGAGGTTGTCAAAAAATGTTTTCAGTGAATGACGGTTAAATGCTTCTCGATAGTGAGCACTTGTCTGGTTAGCTTAAATTAAAATTTCTTTGAAAAAAATAACTCAACCAATCCAACCCAGCTTCCTTATTAGCATACCAGTTCTGTGGAACTTTGATACCCTTAACCACTGCTATTTCATATGCTACAGCTCTCAACGCTCAAACGAACATGAATTTTAAGAGGAAATATAATGCTTAACAAACTGTCAAAACCCAATGATTTTTTACTGCAAACTTTTCTCATAGCCTATTTATAAAGTTGAATCATATTTATTTTAATTTTGTATTTGTACAATCAGTTGAATCATTTTTGTATTTGTACAATTATTATTTCTATTTTATCTGTTTTTAATGCTATTCTGCTTAATATTGCTTGATATGTGCTAAGAAGTTTTCCGTGGCTTCTTCTACGCACGGAAAACTTCTTAGCACATATCAAGCAATATCAAGCATAAAAGCATTAAAAACAGATAAAATAGAGATAATAATTGTACAAATACAAAAAATGGATACTTAAATATGATTCAACTTTATAAATAGGCTATGAGAAAAGTTTGCAGTAAAAAATCATTGGGTTTTGACCGTTTGTTAAGCATTATATTTCCTTTTAAAATTCATGTTCGTTTAACATATTAGAGCAAAAATGTCGAAAAATAACAACCAGATACTTGATAGTCGCGTTAAAGTTCTTTCCAAGTGTGTTATGTCTTCAAGATTAATTGTTAAATAATTATAAACTGAAGGAATGGTAATTTCTCAACGTGGATGTGGAAGGATTAAAAATTCTTCCATAAAAAAATGTTTGGCTATCTGAAAAGGTAAAGATTCTTTAAGTTTCACACGATGTAAAAGAATTAAATCACTTCAGCCAATCCGCCAAGTCAAAGAACTATGGCAAAACAATTATAAACTTCTGAAGAAACTGTACACATAATTAGTCAAGATTTACGTGCAAAAATCAGGCGCAAGACCAAGGTACACTTGCTAACAGCGACTCATAAGAAAAATCGAATGACAAATGCAAGAAAGCTGTACGAAAATCATTTGGCTGGTAGCAAGAGCGAATTTTTTCGCAACACTTGATGAAGCATACTTCCTCTAGATAATTGTAATGGTATTTGTAAGATACTGTATGTTCGTCCTGATCAAAATGTAACAAACAATTGGTTAAAGAAATACGATGAAACTTGGCCGAAGAGTTTTATAGTAGTTGTGGGTATCACTGGTCGTGGTACGTTACCTTTAATTAAAGTGCAAAAACTGACGAAGTTAATGCTTTATACAATATTGATAACATTTTAAAACCCTATTTAGAAGAAGAAATACCAAAACTATATCGTAGTGAGCAGCACAAAGTGTTTTTGCACCATGATAAGGCTGCGAGTCATATTGCGAAAGTTACGTCCACTTATCTGTAAAACCTTAAACTAAGCGGAGATCCTGATCATATATAAAAAAAAACAATATACCTACAAAAGCTCCAGACATAAACGCTTTAGCTTTTTTTGGTTTTGGTTACTTAAAACAAAAATTATTTAATCGCAAAGTCACTAGAAATGATGGTGGTTAGGACTCATGGTGACCATATTCAGCACACAAAATGTAGTCATCTTCGATTAATTAATAAAAATAATTTGAAATAAGGTTGAGTCACAATTAACTATCCACCCTCTAGACTACTTTATGCACAAACTGTTGAAATATATCCTAATTTCAAAGACAATATAACTATATAAAGTTCCGATGAGTTGACTTGTATTTTGTTTATTTGTAAAGATTTTTATTTAGCACAAGAAGCGGCATTATTACATAATAATACAAACTTTTAACTTTTTAAAACATTTGGTTAAACACTAATTTTTTAAAACATTTTAACTTTCTAAAACTCTCTATTCATTTATATAAATCTACAACTAGTAATCAGACTAAAAACTAAACAATGATACTAGTTATATAAACACTAAATTATCATAGAGTGCACTTAGAAACTTTTCTAAATAAAAGTAATGTTTGATATCAAAAGGATGGCGGACAGTGAGGAAGCATATATAAAAAGTAAGCAAAAATAACAGCAATGAAAGTGAAAATGAGAAGCTAATTTGTAAGAGATGTAAGGATAAGTGTCATATAAAATGTATTCCAAATGGTAAACAACATTATCATGTAAAGGTGTAATGTGGTTTTGTGAAGAATCTTTTAAAGAAAGTGAGGTTAGCTTGCCGAAAAATTTAGTTAAATAAAGAAATTAAGAATAATGTGGAAAAAGTAATGGAAGACTTCAAACTTATTAGAGAGATAATAAAAATGAATAATATAGAACAAGAGAATAGGACAAAACTTGGGACGCAATTGGGTGTACTAATACCAAAAACAAAAAAGGCTACCTCAATTAAAAGTGGTGGGAATAAGAAATGAAGACATAATAGAAGAAGAATTAAAACAGTGTATTACTAAACAAAATAAAGTAAATGATAAACGAAGGGAACTAAAAATAATTGTTACCCATAAAAGTATGTTTACAAAAATAGTAACAGCGTTGATTGAAACAGATGCTATAACATTTAAAGAAATCGTGAAGAAAGGAGTATTGAAAATTGGTTGGTCGATCTGTAAAGTTTGTGAACGTACAAATACAAAGAGATGTTTTAACTGCTGTGGTTATAACCATTCAGCAAAAAATTCAAAAATAAAATGGCTTGTAATAAATATGCTAGTGACCATGATAGCAGGCAATGCGAGAATACAATAAATTCCAAATGCATTAACTGTAAAATTGTAAACGAAAAGTATAACCTACAATGGGATGAGTTTTCAATTTTCTCAACTGAGTGCAAAGTATTTCAAAGAGAAAAGGATATGGCGGGAAGAAATACAAAATATGGGCAAAAGCAATTAAAAGAAGAAAAAATAGAGTTAATATATATCTGCAAAACTGACAAAGTTTAACGGCACATTTTGAAGAATTTGAAGCTTTTATAACGCAGAGCGAACTAGCAATAATGTGCTTAACGGAAACGCATATAACGAATCATATATTGGACAAGGAAATTAATATTGAACAATACGTACAAATTCAGAAACTAGGGTAATGGGGGTGTTATAATATATATAAGAGAAGGCATTATACACAAGCAATTAGGAGAATATATATTGTGTAACAATTATTGGGTGTCTTTAGTTGAAATGGAATTAGGGAAAAGATTAATAAAGTTAGGTTGTATTTATCACTCACCAAGTGCTGATCATAAAATATTTCTAGACTTCTTGGCAAGGATGGTTGAAACTATATTTGGGAATGAAAAACATCCTTGTATTTTGCTAGGAGATTTCAATATAAACATGTGAAAATCGGGTAGCTATGCAAATAGGTTAATAGAATTAGTATGTAATAATGCTCTTAAACAGTATGTAAACGAACACACCCATGTAGCTCCAAGCGGGGAAAAATCTATCATTGACCTGGTAATAGATAACCATTAGATAACCATAGAAACTAATAATAAATACTCAAGCGTAATACATACGGAGAGGTTTAACTATTTTTATAATGACATGCAAGGAATAGTTAATGAGTTTATGCCTAAAATTAAAGTATACCGAAAGCAAAGTGAACTGCCCTAGTTTGACACTGAAATTAAAGATATAATAAAACTAAGAAATATACAATATAGCAAATGGGTGTTCAGTAACAATTTAGAAGATTGGAATAATTACAAAAGAACAAGAAATGAGCCGTTAGAAAAATAAGAGAAAATGAATTGTGCATATTATGAACATACAATAGATCTAAATAAGCATGAGTCAAAATCAATGCGGAAAACAAAGAAAGCTAGTATCATTAAAAATAAAAGATTTGAATTATGAAAAAATAGAATTTCAGGGCAAAATATGTAATAATATACTAACAATAGCAAATGAATTTAATAATTATTGTATAAATAGTATAACTGAACTAAGCCGACAATGTAGTGCAAGGAATATATTCTTAGATGGTAGTTAGCCAAGTATAAAAGAATTGAAATCATTTAAGCTAGTAAATGAAGATCAATGAAAGGAAGTAATATTCTCAATGTCGAATAAAACTGAAGTCCTGATGATATAACAATTGAACTATAATAAATTATGATATATTTAAACGTCCATTAATAATACCTTTAGAAAAAAACCAAATACAAAAAAGGGTAAAGAGTTTAGACCAATAAATACTCTTCCGACTATAGGAAAAATAATATTCGATCAGCTCATCAAATATGTCGAAGAATGCAAGGTATTAAGCAGGTACCAATCAGGTTTTAGAAAAAATTATAGCTGTGAAAGTGCATTACAAATAGTACTAAATGATTTAAAAAGGAACACAGATCACTAAAAATACTTGCACACATTAGTAGTATTTTTAGTTTATAGAAGAGAGTTTGTAACAATAGACAAACAAGAGCGTATGAAGGAATATACTACTTTCCAAACTGCATAAATTAAGGGTAAAAGAAACTCTAGAATGGTTCAGAGATTATTTATCAGATAGAAAACAACGAACTAGGTGCAATCAAATAATTTCAGATGTGATAGACGTAAATCATGGAGTACCCCAAGGACAGGGGCTTTTCCTGAAATGACAATCGGAAGTGACCTGTCATCCGCCACCTTACTTTTTCAATG